>OVAN01005795.1:0-22742 GCA_900406275.1 Anastatica hierochuntica | reverse complement strand
TATTGGATTTGCACAAACTCATTAAGAGTAGAGAGTATGTTAGATTAAGTAGGGGTAGGTTAGATCATTAAGTATCTTAAAGGACATTTTCATCAGTAGTATTAGTAGTATTCACGAAATTGAGTATATTTCAAAGATGAAACGTCAATCAATGTAATTAAATTAACAAACAATACAAGGTTAATTAGTAGTACTTACCAATGTTCATCTCATTCTTTCTTTTTTTAAACAAATAATTACATCTCATTTCATGAATAAAAGAGTAGAGAAACAGAGTGAGAGAGAAGCAAGGCAACTAAACGAGGGCAAGAGCAAAAAAATAACTTGCTAAAATCTAATTAACAAGTAATATCTATAAGAAACCACCAAAAACTCATAAAAAAGAATTAACTCATCCACATTGTTGTTAAAATCTTCTTTTCTTCCCTTCTGCAAAGCCAATGGAAAAAGACGACGATTGCCTATCTATATGTGATATAGTAACAGTCATGGATGGTCTAGAACATGTAGCTGACAAAAGAATGTTTGATGGTTGTGCCGTGGTAACGTATCTGTTGGTTCTATAGAGAATTTCAAGGTTCCGGATTGTTGTCAAGAGGAATGTTAAGGTCAGGGAGCAAGAAGGAAGATGAATCATCATTCTTCTGTGATTCAGCCTGCACAGAGATAATGATCTGTTAAAGATTATGTTCAATCTATATACACTCAAAAGAGTGATCATGTTACGGTGAGAGGGAGCGAAAAACCGATTTTAACCTGCATTTTCTTTAAAGACTCGTTTCTTGCTCTTTGTAGCTTAAGGAGATCACGCATACTTGCGAGTTCCTGATTCACACAACAAGTAAAAAGATTAAAGATTTGAACATTGGACTTAACAGAAGATAGGGAAAGAGATTATTACATTTTGCAAGCCTTGTCTTTCCTTTAAGAGCCCACTCTCCTCTTCTTTAAGTTCAACAAGTGTCTGTGGAAAGCAAAGCCACATACAGTTATTAAACATGAGACAATAATATCATATAACAATTTGGTTATACCTTTTTCTTTCTTGATCTCTTGAAAGATATTGCTTTTACACTCTTTTGAGATATCTGCATCAAACCCACCAAAAACTTTCAAGATTTTGGTTTCTAACAACATATGTAACACGATCAAACCAATTCGGACTCAAATTAAGTATATACCAACTTCATATAGACCATAATCATAAAAATACACATTGTTACAGAATCTAAAGAGCCAAATCTTAGAACAACATTAAAAAGAGAATCTTCTTTCTTGGTCAACAATATTCTTAAAACTCCAAAAAAAAAGCAGCAAATATGAACAGAAGTGATTCTTTTTTTTTCTTTCTAATTTTCTCCAACATCGAGATATAACCAGTTCAAAAGAAAGACTTGAGAAACACGTGACTTAGAAACGTGTGTCTCCCCATGGTCCACGACCCCACTCATTATCCACAAACATAAACCACTTGTCCTTTACGTTGTTGTGGGTTCTACTTTGGTTAAAGAGATTAAATTAAGTTTAAGTGACTAGTGTCGTGTGGAGAGTGATTTGACTTTTCTCTATCTATGAATCTTAATATGAGCTACGCCGCAGGTGATTACACCCACACCCACACAATCAACAAACCTAATTCGCTAAGAAAACGCCACTCGAACCCATAAAAAGTGGCAAAGCCGTCAATTATAAGCAATTTTAATACTATAATTAAACGATAACTTCTCTAAATTGACCGAATTGCCCCTGATCAGAAACTATGACGAAAGGGTAATCTCGTCAACTTTTGCTTGACTTTAGTGACCAAGAAGAAGCATCGTGTCATGAAACTTGATGACCAAACAGCATCTTCTAGATGTGCGAGAAAGCTTAAAAGAAAAAACATACAGAGAGAATGTAAAGAACGTGCGATGAAGACTTTAGAATGACACATGGATATTTCGGTCAACGTGACCGAAGTCGGAGTGTTGATCGAACAAAAGTCTAAGGTTATGTGACCGGCGGCGACAAGACCGATCTGGAAATGACGAAAATGACCCTCAGAGAGAAACGTATAGAAAGAAAAGGGCAACAAAAATGGTAGTAGTTACGGCGTTCCACCGGCGGTTCCCGACAAGAACAGAACAGAGTAACACAGAGTTTCATGAAATCAGATTAATATAAACAAAGAGATATGATAAGATAGAAATGAACCTTAGATCTAACGGTCTCTTGTAATTTCACGACGCCGCTTGACTCTTCAAATCCATCAACGGCAGCAGAAGCAGCACCACCGCTTAAAGAGGTGGCGCCGCTCCAAGAGAGGGGCGTCGTGGGACTGTCACTAGCACGCGTCTGATCTCCTTTTTTCCTTGACGTCGCCGCCTTAGTCCTCCGCTGACGGACGCTCCACTTCAGCTTGAGATCCGACGCGCCGCTCGTCTTAGGAGGTGGAGGGTCAGCATGGTGGAGACAGATCAGAGCCTCCGCCACCAATGAATCATCTGACATAGCTTCCACAATCCAGTCGGTCATTGAAACTTTCACACGATTTTAGAAAGAGAGAAGGAGAAGAAATGGTGGCGGAAAGTGAAGAAGAAGAAGAAGAGAAATATCCAGTGGCACATTAAAAGGGTTGATTTTTTTTTATATAAATTGACTACGTTTTCACACACACATTGAAGTTTTTTTTTTTTGTAAATTCGTCTTTGTTGTTTTTTTTTTCTTGGTGAAAGTGGATACGTGCGTTTAGATTAGACGCGCGACGAGTGAAAGTGTGTTTTCTTACCGCTTTGCGTGACGGTTCAGTTACAAATCCCGCTAATTATTATGCAGTTTCGGGATAATTTTGTAGACGTGTGTGACTATGTGAGCTCTTTACTTATTGAAAACACTTTCATGTTTTTTTTCTTTTTTTTTCATAGTCTAAAGGCAAATAGTTCCTCTCACTAAAGATAGATGCAAGGTTCGAACCCTGGTTTCGTAAGATGGATGCAGAGGTGGTGCAACCACTAATCACTTGCTTCTCTTCACACTTTCATGCTAAGTATGGAAATTTTGTAACTTTAAATGCCAAAGTAGTAAAGATTTAATAAAATTATAACCATTATTTTGTTTTTTTATACGTTCATTTGAGATTTGCATGGTTAAAATATATGAAATAATATCTGTATAATTTAAAGTACTGAAGGTTTAAGAGTTGAAATTATCTATCCATTAATTTTTTTCTGCCAAATTATTATTCAGTCATATTGACTCGAAATTGGGGTTGGACAAACCGAAATCGAATAATCGAACCGAAATATCAAAAAATCGAAACCGAATCAAAATCGAAGAATTTAAAACATACCCAAACGGTTCTAATTTTTAGGAACAAAATCGGTTTAATCCAAAATATTTTAAGTAATCTAAAAGATTCGAAATATATTAAAAATTTTAGAAATACCAAAAAAGTCCAAAAATACTTGAAAATACAGAAAATTATATTCTCCAACATTTATTTTTCAAACCCGAACCAAATCAAATCAAACTGAAAAATCTCTTAATATGATTACAAAATTTTAAAACACAATTAACCGAAGTTAACCAACGAAGAACCGAATATTCACCTCCACTAAATGGGCTTTTTTCACTTGTAATGTTGCGAAGTGCTTGCCATTCATCAGACGGACCCAATGTGCGTAAGAGATAAGACACGTGTCGGGTCATAACACTATATCCGGTTTGTTAGACTTTGGTCTGATCAATTCGAATTAATAAATAACCGGAAAAAAATCAACATTTCAATTCGAGTAAACCGTACTCTGTTATCGTCGTCATCATGATGTGCTTCGCTCACACACACTTACACGGTCACAACCCAAAGCCCTAAATCCTCTAGGAGCAGTCACAACCATGGCGTTTCATCTCGCCAGACGTCGGCAAAGATTCCCACCGAACCCATTTCTGATTCGGGTTTTCTCTAATTCCTCATCGGATTCACCTTCCAAAAACGTGATCGCATCTGAAGAAAAACAACCCTCGCAATCTCCGTCTTCTCCGTCGGACTTCTCCTCCTACTCTTCTCCCTTTATCGACATCAAAACCACTCTGAAGCAGAAAGCACAGCAACAACAAGGAAGAAAACCATTCGTCAGATCCGATGCTCAAGCTCAGAATCGCTCACACGTGTCGTTTCAGGATTTGGGGAAGAACCTCGCCAATTTCGAGCGGAGATCCACCGTTCCACCACAGTCTCGGCCGCAGATTTCATTTGAAGCGCTCTATAAGCAGAACGTTGTGCAAAACTCAGCGGATCGGAAAGGCCATGATTTCGATTCGAGCAGAGTATTGGAAAATTTGAAGAAGTTAACTGTAAAGTCCAACACTTTAAACAAAATGGAGAAGACAGGAGTGCCTTTACGAAGCTTCAAGAGCACTTTGAAGGCGGTGGCATCTAATGAAAACGTTGGCTCGAATTTGTTCGAAGGAGGAGAAGCATTGCCTACGTCAGTGTTTGGGAAAGAAATGGAAGAGAGAAGGGAAGGTGAAACAGAGGAGATGAAGAATGAGTTTGTAACGATTTATAGCGAAGACGAATTGGGTGAGAAGCTAAGGATTCTTAGGCCAGAGGGTCATAGAGATGAAGGGTGGTTCTCATTACAGGAACTTAATCAGAGACTGGTTAAGCTAAGGGAAGTGGAAGTTAAAGAATCCCAGAATCGGCGTGGGGAGTCTTCGCTACTCAGAAATGTGTTTGGAACAATTAAGAATGAGAAAGACAAAGGTATCTGATGACTCTGTCTGTGTTTTTGATTCTTGAATGCTCGATGGATATAGAATCTCAATGATCATTGGCTCAAGGATTTTCCTTTCGTTTCGCTCTTTCGATACCAGTTTCTTGCCTGCTAGCTTCTTTAAAGGTTTGGTTTTTTGCTTAGGACTAGAGGTGCTTGAGATCGGAGTTTGGTTTTGCTCTCTGTACTTATGTGTTCCTGTTGAATAACATTCGTGTTCTCTAAGGAGGGTTCTTTGCTTGCAGAGCAGAATTTTGACATTACGGACTATATGGGATTAGGTTTTACCCCTGAATACAAGCATCACCCTCCAAAGGAGGATCTAGTTAAAACTGTAAGTTTCTTTCCTCTCTCTCACTCTTAGACCTTGAAGCTAGTAGATTGTTAGTCTAATTAATCGGAAACAAAAATTCTTTGGTTCCTTTGGTGATCTTTCGTCGATGATTTATATATTTTCTACTCTGTTGGACTGGTGTTGGTATTGATATGTTTTTATGTGGCTGCATCCGAAGTACTTCCACATAGATAACTTGTCCTCTGCGGAGAAGATAAAAATTGAGCTCACGAAAGTCAGGGAAGAGTTCAAGATGTCGGAATCAGATTGTGGTTCTGCACGTGTGCAAGGTAAATTCTACGTAAGGCCAATGGTTTTGATCAGTGTTGGCCTTAGCCATCAGAAGGATTACATTTCTTGAGAGAGATTTTGGTTAGATTGTCTTTTGATGCATCTGATATCTCCATGCAGTGGCGCAACTCACTACGAAAATAAAGCATTTGTCCTCTGCTCTGCACAAAAAGGTAAAATTCCAAGTTGTTATTGCCTTATGGGCATTCTTCTCTACACCTAATATCTTACCTGGTGGCTGTATAATCGTAGGACAAGCATTCGCGGAAGGGACTTCTAGGAATGGTGCAGAAACGGAAGAAGCTGTTGAAATATTTAAGACGAACTGACTGGGATTCTTACTGCCTTGTCCTGTCAAAACTCAGCCTTCGTGACAACCCTGATTACAAGTTCTAAGCTTTACCCGGGGATTCTATCTCCACTTTCTTTTGGTTCAGGTAACATTTTGTGAACGAGACTTAGCTTTTCAAACCCTGCTTGGCATTTTACTCTCTAGGGGCGAAAGTAGATCTACTCTGTTTTGTTTCTTACTTCATTGTTCTCTTCAATCATGCATTTGCTTCAAAGAAATGAAAGTTGAGGATCGCTTCCGTTGAACGGATATAACATTCCCTTTCACTTATTGATTGTGATAATAAAGTTAGTTACGAACTCTATGATTCGGTGCCATTTTAGAGTAATGATTTTATCTGTTCTGAGATGTCACGTTGAAGAAGATGAACATTGGGTTTATGGAAGGAGAATTATATCTACAGAATCTAAAACATCATTCTTACAAACCGAGGGCACCGAGAGGCGTTTTCCCTTGCCCGGCTTCAAAATAAAAGATTAACATTGCAAGCATAGCGAGTCTCGCGTGCTTAATCTCCGCAAGTTTCAGCCTCTCCAGCTTCTCTCTGTCCGGCTGGTAAACGCCCTTGACGTTTTTCCCGGCAAGACCCAACGGATCGAAGAATCTTCCACCGGGATAACCTTGATCGCCGGTATAGTTGGTGAAATTCTCGGCTGTCCTCGACCACGGCGTGGCCCATTCAACCGACTGAGAATCCGGGTTGAAGAAATCGACCCACCGTTTGCTCTCCACCCAACCCATGAGTAGCAATTGAGTCCCGAGAAGCGACCCGAATGAGAACGGTGCGAGCGCGCGTGGATCAGCTCCAGCTTCGAACCACGGCACGCCACTCCAAGCTTGCCCGATAAAGATCCCAAGAACCGCTGCCATCGCCCATCGGCCGTGGATCAGCTCTGCCTCTCTGTACCATTTCAAAAAAGCCGGATCTTTTCCCAAACCCAACGGGTCGAACCCGAAATCTCCAGGTAGCCTGCGAAAATCAACCAACCCAATGAACATTCACGGAGAAATTGAATAACCAATTGTTCAAGTGAATAAGACTTACGAGCCATCAAGCCATTCAGGGTCAAGGAAGTTGCCGCCACCTTTAACGGCGGGGATCCACGATTTCTTAGGCTGAGCAGCCGCAGCAGCAACAATCAGAGTTTTCCGGCTAACTCTTGCAGTTCCAGCGCATACGTTGCTTCCCAATGCGGCGGCACTCTTCTTCCCTCCGGTGAGAAACGAAGAACCAAGTCCATTAAGTACAGCTCCGGAGACCGCCATCGCCATGAGATCTCTTATATGCCTCCCTCTGTTTTTTCTTTTTAGCAAGATGTTGAACTTCTCTCTGTGATCGGAGCAGAAAGAATCAAAGAGAAGATATTTTAGAGGCGACAGTGTGAAGAAGATGATGAGAATCTATAAACGAAATCTCAGAGGTTGTCGTGGATAGATCTTTGACCAATGAGAAAATCAGAAACAACTTCACCATATCCACATCACCTATACTTGTCTTTTTCTTTGCCAACTCATCATTTTTCACATTTTTCTTATTATTAATAAAAATGCCACGTGGCATTATTATGCAAACACAGCCATAAATTTGTACAACGTGGCATTGCATCTTATTACGTTACATATTTTATGATTTAACAAAAGTTTAAAAAACAAAAAATTAAGGATTAATTAAAGGGTGGTGAATCCCACGATGGCGGAGGAAGTTGAACCAGCGGCTGGTTAGAACCAATGTCTGGGTTTGGTGTAACCGGGAATGGATTCTCCGGTATTGTTGGGATTGATTCGATTGGTGGTGCGAATGACGTCACTGGCGGTTGTTCCGGCGGCAGCCATGGGTTTGTTATCTCTGGCGGCGTGGTAAATACGGGGGTTTGCGGCGGGAGATCTCCGACGGATGGTGGTGTGGAGAATATTGGAACTGTCCGTGGATCTTGTACGATTGGTGGTGTTGTGAAAACTGGCGGGAAGTCTTGAACCGGTGGAGGTAGAATCGGCGGGAAGTCTTGAACCGGAGGAGGTAGAATCGGCGGGTATTCTTGAACCGGAGGGGGTAGAATCGGCGGAAACTCTTGAACCGGTGGGGGTAATATCGGCGGGAAGTCTTGAACCGGAGGGGGTAAAATCGGCGGAAACTCTTGAACCGGTGGGGGTAAAATCGAAGGGAGGTCTTGAACCGGAGGAGGTAAAATCGGCGGGAAATCTTGAACCGGAGGAGGTAAAGTCGGAGGGAGATTTTGTACTGGTGGAGGTAGAATTGGCGGGAAATCTTCAACCGGTGGAGACAAAATCACGGGAAGGACTGGTGGTGGCTCGATGATTACATCAGGAGGTGGAAGCTCTGGTGTATTTTGGTCAGGCGGTGAGAGAATAAGCGGTTGTCCTATGACAATCTCTGGTGGTAAATTTTCGACTGGTGGTGGATTTCCGGTGGTTATAATCGGCGAGGGTAATTGTGCAGCTGGTGGCGTTATCGCTGATCTATCTAACGGCGGAGGAAGGATGAAAGCAGGAGATGGCGGTGGAGATCCGGTGGTTATATCAGGAGGTGAAAACCATGTTATTGGTGGCATGGGCGGCATGTCGGCAATCAATGGTGGAGGAGTGGCGACAGTTCCTGGATCTCCGCCGCGTAAAATAGGAGGAGGCGTACCAACGGTTCTCGGATCTCCGCCGCCTAGTAGGGGTGGAGGAGATGTACCAATTGTTCCTGGGGCGCCTCCGCCTAAAAGAGGCGGAATAGGTGTAAGGATTGTTCCTGGAGCGCCACTGCCTAAAAATGGAGGTGCAGGCGAGCCAATTGCTACCGGAGCGCCGCCGCCTAAGAGAGGTGGTGGTGGGGATGACACTAAAGGAAGGGATGGAGAAGGAAGAGAGGAAGTTAGTGGCGGCGGAAGTGGTGTAGTAGGCGGAAGTGGCGTAACAGGCGGAGTAAGTGGCGCAGTAGGCGGAAGTGGCGTAGTAGGCGGAGTAAGTGGCGTAGTAGGCGGAGGAAGTGGTAACAGCGGAGTAGCTGGAGGAAGGACTGAAATTGGAGGAGGCGTTATTGATTGTGATGGTGGTGGCAGAACTGGAAATAAAGGTGGTAGTGGAGGAAGTAGAATAATCGGTGTAGGAACAATCGGGATAACCGGCGGCGGTATTGGTGGTGGTGGACAAGGCACTGCTGGAGGTGGAGCCGGTGTTGTGGTGCAAACAATACAAGGCTGAGGAGGAGGCGGCGCCGGGGCTGAGACACAAGTAATGCAAGGCTGTGGAGGAAGCGGTGGGGATGGTGGAGGTGGGCAAGGAACAGGGAGTGGGGGTGGCGGTGGTGGTGGGCAAGGAACCGGAATTGGAGGTGGCGGTGATGCTTCTACACAAGTAACACATGGTGGAGGCGGAGGTGGTGGTAAGATTGGGGAAGCTACACATGGTGCTGGTGGTACACCGTTAATCGGTGATGATGTCGGTGAGCACGGTGTTAGCGGGAGTGATGGAGGCGGTATGGAAATGGGCGGTGGTAAGACAACCGGAGGAGGCAAAAATGGGTTTTGAGGGCAAGGCACAATTGGAAAGTTCCATTGACCGCAAGTACCAAACACACATCGGAAAAACACGTCGCATTTAGCTGAAAACGCTTCTCCGTTTCTACTTCGGCTTCTTCTCCTTCTTCCGACTCTTGTGTTTCTTCTAACCAAACCCTTTTTGGCTTTGTCTATGTGTCTTTGTGGATTCTCTATTGCTTCTGTTATTGAAACACTGATCAAAAGTAGTGTAACAACACATCTCATTACAATTCTTTTCATCTTTCCTTCTTCCCCTAAAGACATGCAAGAACTAAACCACGAGGGTTTGTATATTTATAGTCAAACCATCGATGGTCGATTATATTGAATACTTGGCAATTCTTACGTTTGTCACAAGTACTAAAGAACATTAATTTTTGTAAGGATTCAATGAATATTTTTTATGGTAATAAAGGAGAATATTTATTTGGTTACACAATTCAATAAAAAAAGAGGCAATAAGTAAAACTGACATTAAAATTAAGAGCTCTCTGAAGTGAGGTGAGTGTTAGCCAGCACACAAAACAAAAGAGATTGCTATATGAAGCAAACAAAAGAGGTAAGCAAAAGAGTAGAAGAAGGTAAATAAATGCAAAGAAGGCTAACGTTTACGTGGCATCAAGTGTTCGATCTCTGCTCTGCTCGAAGAAAGCAGCATTGAATAAGAAGAAGTGGAGGAGGAGTCTTCACTTGGAGAATTGTGGTTTATCTTATCTCACGCCGTTGATTCAGCTGATCATCGTTTATTATTACCTCGTTTTGAACAAACTGACCCCACCCCACCATTACAATATTTACTTGTTTAAAAATTAGTTTAGTTTACTAATTTGATTATAATGTTCGAATTCAAAACTTGTAAACCTAAAGAAATGTTAAAGATAGCTTGAATCATATCTCAAGAACATAAGTTTGTCTTCTTTGGAATTGGAGTCCATGTTTTGGTGTAGAAGCATTGGTATCTATATTTATGTTTCTAAAATTTTATTAGAATTCCAACAATTAGATTCGTAACGTAACTAGTACTTCCTAGTTACATACAAAACTACATAAGAGTAATAAAATGGTTCCATTACACCAACGTAGTTTACTAATCGATTACATTCGAGATAGAGATAATTAAACATACGAGAAAAAGTTGAGAAAATAGAAAATGGTTTGTGCTAAAACAGAGGCGATCAAGTTAACGATGGTGGAATGTTATCTAAGACGTCTGCCGTAGTGGATTGCCCGGGAACATCCGGAGGAGGCAGCCAAGTTATTGGTGGCATTGGTGGAAATTCGATCTGAGGAGGTGGTGGTGGGAGCCATAAGGGCGGCGTTAGATCCAAGCCTGCATGGGGCGGAGGAGGAGACGGTACTAGCGGCGGTGGGAACACTAGCACTGGGGGTGGAGGCGACGGAAACGTGAAAAACGGTGGTGGAGAGGGAGGAGGAGGTGAAGGAACGAGTGGTGGAGGCGGTGGTGGTGGCGGTGATGGAACCAAAGGCGGTGGGGAGGGCCTTGGACGCGGTATTCGACGTGGTGGGGGTGGCGATGGAACCAAAGGCGGTGGGAACGGCCTTGGACGCGGTCTTAAACGTGGTGGAGGTGGTGATGGAACCAAAGGCCGTGGGGACGGCCTCGGACGCGGTCTCGGACGTGGCGGTGGACGCGGTGGTTGGAAAGGGAGAAAGGGATTTTCCGGCGAAGGAGTTGTCGGAAAAGGCCAACGACCGCATGTTCGGAATAAGTATTGATACAAAGGATCACAACCTCTAAATCTTCCTCTGTTTGATTGCTTTTGCTCCTTTATGTTCGCATCTTCTGCTTTAACGTTCTCTTCGGACACTGTCGTGTGAATACTTAAAAGAAGTAGCAACAACAAAAGTTCAACAACAAGGACTTGTTTTGCTTTCATCATCTCTTTCTTTGTGTTCACTTATTTTATGTTCTCTTCTTCTTTCTATTGAGAACTCCTACGTACAAGCTGCAAAGACTTTTATTAACGTACACAAAATATTTGTTTTGGTGATAGATCATGGATGTGTGTGTGTATTGAAAGCTTTGGTTGCTTAGAGCATCTCCAATGGTGTTACCCACCACTGGAGTGCTTAAACCAAATATTTTGTAATTTTTTTATTGATTTTTTTCTGTTTAAAAAAAAAAATTAATTAACTAACCAATCGCGGACCGCCACGTGTCGTGGGGTCCGCTACAGTATAAGAACCCAAGGAGCAAAGTTTCTTATTTAGTATATTTTAGAACTCCTTTTAAAAACCTCACTAATTATTTATTATTATTTTACCTAGGATTTAGAGTTAAGAAACACTTAATATCCTCCATTGTCCATGCTCTTAGAATGATGTGCCACCGTTGTTATTGAATGCTTTGCCCATTCACTTCATGCTTATCTTCATTCTTCTTCTGACTTTTTTCCTTCAATTTAAATGTATTTTTATCCGGACTTCAATTTTCTTCACATGATCTTAGGTCAAGATTCACTTATGATCTGCATAAAGAAAAAGTATCGAAACGGTTAAACACTATACGACTAAGTTAACGTGGAAAACACATTTGAGTGTGTATATATAATTTAGCCAAAGGCTCAATGAAATCTCAAATGTGTATGGAGACTCAAAGAATGTCGACCGAAGACTAGTTGTATGACTATGACCAGGGATCTTTACAAACCCATTGCTAATCTAACTCTTTTAGTTATATCGCAATGACATTGTAACATCCCTGATCCCTCTCCACCACTCCTTGTGTTTTTCGTTGCCTTTCTCTAGGTCTATGTGTCCATCTTTTTTGGTCGGGAATGCTATTTTAAAATATTTTACAAACTTTATTTACTGTTTTTGTAAAATCACTACACAATCTTTCACGTGCTTTGTACGCACTCGCACGATTTTGCTAATATAATAATCTGTATTTCATTATGAGATATGTTTTAATATAAAAAATATACTTTGTCTTCCATGTTAAAAAAATCCAAAAATATGAAATGATTAAGAATACGAGAAATACACTAACTAAATACACTGTAAAAATTTAAAAAATGGTTTGTGTTTTTTATTGTTTTAAAATTTTATCTTCGACCCGAAATGAAATATAACAAAACCAAATACATAATATAAAATAAAAAAATTTAAGAATATTTTAAAATAAGAATATTTTTCCCATTTTATAGTGTTTGCTATTTTTAAGAGTTAAGTGATTTAAAATAAACTCAAACCCCCTATTATTTAAATATCTAACCAAAATCACTCTCTCTCTCCTAATTTTTCTTCCTATCTCTCTCTAATCTCTCTCAAAAATTTAAAGAAAAAATGTTTCTTGGTTATTTTGCAAATTAACCCTTATATAAATTCTATATTATAAATTGACACATCTCATAATCTAAAATAACGATATCACATATTGAAATCTCGTGAGCTACAATTTTATTTAAATGTCACGCGTTCATTTTGATATAATAAAATCCACGTTTTGGCTCTCAGAGTTTTCTTTTAAAATTTCAGATACGTGTATAGAAACAGAAATCTATCTTATTAAAAGGGAAGACATAGACATTTTCATGTGTGATTTTTTAAAGTGAACATATTTTAAAATTTTTATTAAATGTATCTAGTTAATTAAAATAACTCTAATTACTCATTTACATATTCCAACAAACATATTAGAATATTCTAATATTCTTTTCACTTAATCACTATCAAAATTGTAAATCAACCCAATTTAAAATCATCAATTTTCAGCAAATTTATATATAGTTTGTTTTCAAATTTAAAATAAATCAATAACTTTTAAAATAAATATATTACAATATTATTATTTTCTAAATAAAATTTGTTACAAAAATTCAAAATTTAAACATGATTAATAATATTTAAAATTATTTTAAAAACTTCGCGCGATTGCGTGATCAAAACTCTAATAATAAATTAAGAATATAGTTGACTAAAATTTCAATACTTGCGTGTTTGTACAATTATAGGATAAAAAAGATACATATAAAAAGGGAAATATCGAGAATGATATATTCTCTCTTTTCTTCCAATCAGGTGCTTCGTCTCTCAGATTTTCCGAATCTATAAGCTTTCGTTGTGATTCCTCCTCTTTCCTTTTCTGGGTTTTTGTTAAATTTACTTCTTCTTTTTTTTCTCTTTCTCCTCTTTATATACTAAAATCGCCAATACCTTTTTCTTTTCTCCTCCCAAATTTTTTTTCCCCCTCTGATTCTCACCGATTCAGTCCAGATGCGTCGTTCTTCATCAAAGAAGAAATCTTCAGCTCAATCAAACGTCGATTCAATCCCTTCTTCCACCACAGGTTTCTCTTTCTTTCTTTTAGGGTTTATGTCATGATCCTGAGAAAAAAGTTTAATTCTTTCTCCTAGTTTCGTTATGGGTTTCGTCTTTTAGTTTCGAGATTGTGTTCGAAACATAGATTTTTGAATAATTCCACACTCTAAATCACTAGTTTTGCAATCGACAGTAGCTTATTGATAAAAGGTTTCTGCTTTGTTATGAATTAATATGTAACTTTTGTGTTTTTTTGGTTCAGCTTCGAGTAAGGCTGCGACTAAAGAGATGGATCGAACAGATAATTTGTTTAATCAGTATGCAAATAGATCTTCTAATCTTATTGAGTAAGTGTTTGTTTGTATCCATTGATGCAAGAATCATAGTCTCATATTGTTTATGATCTTGAAGAAGAAGAAGGCAGCTTCTAATCTTTTTATGGTATTACATATTACCTGAACAGCCCTGAAGGAATAGAGAAACTATGCTCTAATTTGGAAGTGTCTCATACTGATATCAGAATCTTGATGCTTGCTTGGTAATAAGTTTATAAAAATTTTGTTTCTTTTTTGTTCTTTACCACAATTACACATCCTTTAAAACTTCGTAAACTCGCGCAGGAAAATGAAAGCTGAGAAACAAGGTTACTTTACACATGTAAGGGATGCATAGAGATCATATTTTTCTTTGATACTCTAATCGAGTTTTGGTACTTTATTTATTTCTTCTCGTATTGACTCGCTTGATATATGTGTAGGAGGAGTGGAGAAGAGGCGTGAAAGCTTTAAGAGCTGATACAATAAAGAAACTGAAGAAAGCTCTTCCTGAACTTGAGAAAGAGGTTTTAACTCTTACGCTTTGTCTTGTTCTCATGTTGATTGACATCTAAATCATGTTAAGCTTTTCTTCCTCGGTTTTGTCTCTTTAAGGTTAGGGGGGAATCAAATTTTGCTGATTTCTATGCTTATGCCTTCCGCTATTGTTTAACAGGTAAATTAGAATTCAGCCTCCGCGTGAGATATTTGCGTTTCACGGCTTCTGTTTCACCCTTTTTGTGTTTGTATTAATGACCTTTGTTTACCGTTCAAATGCAGAGGAAAAACAAAAGAGCATAGACTTAGAGACTATATGCCAACTCTTAGATATCGTCATGGGATCTACATTCCGAGCCCAAGTTGACTACTTTGTCGAGTATTTAAAGGTTTGTATTGTTGCTCAACAATCTCAACTTTTTTTCTTTCATTTCCTGAATCTTTACTCGCAATCTTACCATCCAATGATTGTTTCCTTTTTTTCGGTTTGACACAGATCCAAAACGACTACAAAGTTATAAACATGGATCAATGGATGGGATTTTACCGATTCTGCAATGAGGTTCGTTACCTAAAACCTTCTTAGCTCGCGGCTTGGGAGCTTCAATAACAACTAAGTATGATTATTTTATAAACATCTGCAGATAAGTTTCCCGGGTATGGCAGAGTACAATCCGGACCTTGCATGGCCATTGGTTCTCGACAATTTTGTTGAATGGATCCGCGAAAAACAAGCCTGATCCCTGCTTCAATGCGTCAAGAAGCAGATTCAGCACAATTTTTTTTTTACATTTCAGTTTTCATCCTTCAAACATTTAAAGAAAAAACACATTATAAGATGATTCTTGTTACATGTGATTAACTTCAATAGAGGGAACACATTGTGTTTGAATCAATTTTGTTAGTAACCACAATCTTCTCTACACACATTCTAACAGCTTATAACCGTTGGATTCGTTTTTAATCAGACGGTGTAGATTGGGTTTAATACTTTTAAACCCTACCAAAAGCCCACACGATCTTCTGCTTCTGCTCCTCTGTTCTTCATCGTCTCTATCAATAATGTCTCGTCTCGTCAGATGTCTGAGAAGAACCGTGATTATATCTAAATCTAACTTATCGCCGTCGATTTCGTACCGGAACCCTAGAAAATGTGTTGGGTCAGTGGAAAGCCCCAAGCTTTTGAGCTCCGGAAGTTACGTGTCGGAGATGAGGAAATCGGCTTTCGAGGGTAACATTCTCCGATTGATTCGTTCTGAGATTCAATCTGAGCTCGATCACTCGCCTCCTCTTCAGGTATTCTACTGATTGTTACCCGAAAGGTTGAAACTTTTTCGAAACTGGATTCTAAGTTGTTATGAAATGTTGAGTCTGGTCTGAGAACTATAGTGAAGAAAGACACTCTGTTTTGTCTGATTGATCCTATGGGGAAGCTGGTTCATGTCCATGATCTTTCATGTGTCTACGCAATGTTGATGATCTGTGTACTTGTTTGCATAATAATTGTAGCCTGAGGACAGGTTTGGTCCATTCACGGTGGATGAGCGGCCAGGCGAGCAGTGGATTAGCTTGAGAAGAAAATTTGGGGAGAAGGAAGATATTAAGATCGAAGCAACCATGTTTGACGGATCAGTTCCTTCATCAAAATCAACAACCAGTGACCCTGAAGATGTTCAGCTTCATATTACTTTCATTGTCAACATTTCTAAGGGTGGCGATGGTGAGACTTTAGAGGTCATGTGCTCTGCTTGGCCTGATACTATTCAGATCTCTAAGATCTTTGTTCGTAAAACCGGCAAGGGCTCACCTAATGCCTATATTGGACCAGAATTCGAGTACGGTGATTTGATGATCTCCTTTATAAACTTTAAGATTACTTCTTATGGTTTCTGATAATGATGAAACTGAACTTGTGTCTCTGATTGTTTACAGGGAAATGGAAGAAGAGCTTCAGGACTCGCTTTATCGATTCTTGGAGGAAAGAGGTGTAAGTGATGATCTCGCTGCGTTCTTGCATCGGTATATGAAGAACAAAGATAAAGCTGAGTATATTAGATGGATGGAGACTGTTAAATCTTATGTTGAGCAAAAGTAATTTCTTAAGCATCCAATGAATGTGAATGGAGATTAGCTTCCAGATTTATGATTAAGATTTTGTTAAAGCCAAATTCATCCTCAGATTCTTATCCTTCTCAATGTAGCAACAAACTACACAGCTAAAATACCTAATGAAAGCTGAGAAAGACATGGCTGTATAAGATCGTGACTAAACTGGAAAGATAAGGATGAACTTTGCTGTACACACAAGACATTATGTTTTTTGATCTTTAGATTCTTTACTAGAACAACCGATGATCACTGACCAAATTAACATCGTGGAAAAACCAGGCATGGCCCAAGAGAGAAATGAATCGAAAGAATATTGGCAAATTTCACTTGGTTAACCAGTAGATGAGTATGAGAAATGTGCATACAGCTGCAACGAGTGAAAGAATGATTGTATCCATCGACTTTTTCCTCTTTATCGCTGACAGAATAGTGTTCACCTGCAGTGGTTTTAACCATAGAATTGCAGATTGAGGTCTCATCCGAACAGAAAGAAGGCAAAGACTAATAAAGTTTGTGAATAAGACAAAATGAAAGCTCTTTATACCGTGGGTAGACGGCTGGTGACATTGCCAAGCTTTGAGTTGATGCCTCCAAAAGTAGAACGTTGAAAGACAAGTGTACCAAGTGTCGCCTGAGCTTGTGAAATGACACCATCCATCTGCACCGTTTATAAAATAGGCAGTTCACATAAGTCATTGGGTGTTCGATTATTCTGAGAAAGCATCCGGTTCAGTGTTTGATACTGCTGTAGAGTATAACAAAGATCACTGGAGTAAGAGTTTATTTACCTGCGCTGTATTACGGTTGATACCGACATTTTCCTTGATTAGGGCTTGTTCCGTAGAGTCATCCCCATCTTCTAAGTCTAATTTAGTCCGGTCAAATTCTCTAAAATCCTCAAGTAGTGAAGCATACTCTTGCTTTGCTCTAAGACTGGAGCGGTGTCGATAAAACTCCTGCATTTGGAATGAGTCATACATACACGAAGGCGTAAACAAGATTGAAATACAACAAAGGTTGAGTCCCAAACTAGTCCAAAAGAAGAGTAGCGAACTGATGGTTGATTCATTCCTTTCATTGCTAATCATTTGGTTGTTGAAGTACCTGTGTCAGATCTTGAAGGATCTCTTGATGTCGAGTTAAAGTATGAGAGACCATTTCTGAACCACCTGAAGATACCCAAGCTTGCATCTGTGCATTTACTTGTTGGAGTTGCCTAAGAAGTAGGTCAATCCCAGCTTCAAGATCACTCTCTACACCATCTGACTTTGTTAAAGACTTTTTTGAAACAAGCCTACGATACGAATGCATCTGCTCATCAAGCTGAGCTTCAAGCTTTCTAGCCTGTGAGAGTTCACACGAGAGCAAACACAAAGCAATCAAAAGGCGAATCCATCTTCACACATTACAGTTGGATCCAATCGAAAAATTTCATCTTTGAGATTGACCCATCAAGAAAAATTATACCCATTTCGAATGATTCAGGCCCCCCAAAATCAAAATCAAAATCAAATCGGATTGAAAGAAAAGTTACCTGTTTACGCAAAGCATCCCAAGAGCTAGGAGCATCCATGGTGGGTTCACCGAATCAATCAAAAAGTCTCTTCTTTTCGAAAGCGGATCGTCTCTTTGCCGGAAAGAGACGTTTCCCGATATAAATCAGATGCGAAATTTCCCCGGATCAAAGATTCATTCTTCTTCTTCTTCCTCGTCCTGTTATCCAAAGCTTCGACTCTTCGGAAAATAAGATCCAATTGATTCGATAGCGAGAGAATCAAAACAGGATCTGATCACGAGAAGAAGAAGGGAATTCGCTCGGAGACGTAGACATACGTTCAACGCGACATTGGTTGGGTTCGATTCTGCGTAATCCTGTGTTTCTCACCCTACGTAAGCTTATACACGCTGGACAGTTGACTCGCACACGTTCAAGTCAAACTTACAAGTTACACGTCGGATAATCCCATAAAAGATAATCGATATCATTTGGTGATAAACAAGGTCCGCTTTGTTACGGGACATTAATGGGCTTCATAGCTAAGGCCCATATATCCCAATTAAACGACACTTCCACACTTTTTTTCTGGTTTCTCGTAAATATGTTTTTCCTTGTATAAGTTAAGGCTAGACGTTCGAATTCAGATCGAGTTCGGTTCGGTTTTATTACAGACCTCGATCTCTAACCTTATGATCTTTTGGGTTCTAAAAACATTTTGGTAGGGTTTGGCTCGGGTTAAATAAATTAAGTGAAACCCAAGTATATATAAATCATCAATTAAGTTTGGCTATTTTCGGATTTTTCAGGTTTAAACTATTTTTTCGAGTTTTAATTCGGATTCGATTAGGTGTTTTTAAAGTTTTGGGTTCAGATTTAACTTCGATTCAAAACTTTTAAGTTTGGGCATTCTAAAACGGTTAATACCCGATATCTAAAATATCGTTCAAGATCTGATCCGGAAAACTTTTACATATTGGTTCGGGTTTCGGAGTATTTTTTTTTTAAGCTGGGTTCGGATTTCAGGTTCGGGAATTGTGCACAGCCCTAAATTCTAACATCCGTCAACTTTACTGTTATGCTCAGTCATCCCTAACCTTTCCTATTGGCACATTTGCTTAGAAATTTGGTGGGATTCTTCACTCCTCTCACTCTCTTACTCTTCATCAATCCTAGCTCTTTCTTCGCCATCTCACGTAAGCTCTACATTCCTTCTACTCTCTGCGTTTCACATTGGAATCTCAGAGTGATTTTTTCGGATCGTGTTTCTTCTTCTGGGCAGATTCTGCTTTAAGGCTTAATTGCTTTGACTGTAGAATATTTGGGTTTTGTTCGGTTCTTTGTGATGCATGCGTGAAAGCTCTTTCGGATTTTGTAACTCGTATCAATTTCTTCATCTTTTTGCTGTATCCGATGTTTAGACTTTTTAGGGGGTTTTAAGCTTAGTTCTAGCCTAGGGTTTTTCTCTGGTTTTGGGATTTCAAGATTATCGACACTGTTGGGCTCTTCTCTTAACTTCATTTTCAGGATGATCAGATTCAGAAATGAGAAACCTTTGTTGCATGAATTTTTCCAGTGAAGTTTTGTTTTCTCATGTGACATACTCATTATTCAGATTTCCTAGAAGTTTTTCTTTAGTTTGTTTGGTTTAATGAATCATCCTCTCTTGATTGCTTATTTTCAATTGTAAAGTTCTTATCTCAAGAAATGTTTCACTTTTGCTCTAGGTAAAAGCAGGTTAGGATGGATATTCCATCTGATGAAGAGTCTGAGATCAGCGAGTCTGAGATCGATGACTATTCCGAAACGCCGTACCTGCTACTACAGAATGGGAAATACAAGGTCAAGGTGAATGGAATGCTGAGATGCCCCTTTTGTTCAGGCAAGAAAAAGCAAGATTACAAGTATAAGGAGTTGATTGCACATGCTTCTGGGGTCTCCAAAGGATCTGCCAACAGAAGTGCTAAACAGAAGGCTAATCATCTTGCTTTAGCTAAGTATTTAGAGAATGAGCTCGCTGCTGACGCAGAACCTGTTCCACCACGCCCTCCAGCTCCTCAGGTTAACGAGGTGGAAGCAAAACCGGGTGACATTTATGTCTTTCCTTGGATGGGTATCATCATGAATCCTTTGAAAGAAACTGATGACAAGGAAGCTCTACTTGATTCGGCTTATTGGTTGAAGAAGCTTTCTAGATTTAAGCCTATTGAGGTGAATGCCTTTTGGGTTGAACAAGATTTGATTGTTGGAGTTGTTGCTAAGTTTAACAGCGAATGGAATGGGTTTGCAAATGCAACGGAGCTTGAGAAGGAATTCGAGAATGAAGGTTGCAGCAAAAAGGAGTGGACAGAGAGGAGAGGAGAATCAGAATCCAAGGCCTATGGTTGGTGTGCACGTGCTGAAGACTATTACTCTGTAGGGCCAATAGGTGAGTACCTTTCCAAGGAGGGGAAACTGAGAACAGTTTCAGATATTTCTAAAGAAAAAGCGCAGGATAGAAACAGTGTTCTGGAAGAACTTTCAAATATAATTGCTATGACAAATGAAGACCTGAACAAAGTTCAGTACAGTTACAACAAGACGGCAATGTCATTGCAGAGGGTCCTAGACGAGAAGAAAACCTTGCACGAAGCTTATGCAGACGGTTTTTACTAAAACACTAATATGTTTTTTGTTTCATCTAGCATTTATGTATCTGACTATTTTTTTCTGTTTTATCTCCTCAGAAACAAAGAAGATGCAGCAGATGTCACTTCTTAATATCCAGAGGATCCTTGCAGACAAAGAGAGGCTAAGCGATGAACTGGAGAAGAAGATGCGGAAGCTGCAGTCTTGGTCCAAAGAATTGGACAAAAAGGAAGCACTTACTGAACTTGAGAGACAAAAGCTCGATGAAGACAAGAAAAAGGTAATATCCGTTTATATTCAGTATCATACTCAGAAACGACAAGTTTTGTGTATTTATGCATTTATGGTTTCCAAGGCACTAGTAATCATTTTGTACTTTTTTGCTTTGGCAGAGTGATGCTATGAACATTTCCCTTCAGCTAGCCTCCCGTGAGCAGAAAAAGGCTGACGAGAGCGTTTTAAGACTTGTAGAAGAGCATAAGGTATATTTCATAGTACGCAAGATTACCCTCATTTGTGATTTGAATTTGAAATTATCTCCTTCTAAAACTCCAGAGGCAAAAAGAAGAGGCTTTGAGCAAGATCCTTGAGCTTGAGAAACAGCTAGACACCAAGCAGACACTGGAAATGGAGATTCAAGAGCTGAAAGGCAAATTACAAGTGATGAAGCATTTGGGGGATGATGATGATGAGGCTGTCAAACAGAAAATGAAGGAGATGAACGATGAGCTGGAAGACAAGAAGTCTGAGTTAGACGACCTAGAGCAGATGAACTCAACACTGATGACAAAAGAACGCCAAAGCAATGATGAGATACAAGCAGCACGAAAGAAATTAATCGCGGTATTTATTCTCAACATTTTAGCGATTTTGGGTTCTGATACACTTGCATTTTTGGGATATTTTTAGTTCACAACTGAACCTGCAAGTTGAATTCATTGATTGGTTAAAGCCCGATGAGGATGAAGTCAAGGGGATGGACGACTTCTCATTTGATTACATGATGATCAATTGACTGATGTAGGACTAGACCCTACGATAAAATTCACAGAAACTAATTCCATTATCTTATCTGTAGAATATGTTACGGCCTGTACTAACAAGTAAAAGTTGGAGCGCCTATGTTTTTTAAGGTCTGAAAGCTCTTTTCTTCAGGGTTTGACAGGTTTATTGAATGCCCAAACTGATATCGGGATAAAGAGGATGGGAGAACTTGATGACAAACCCTTCCTAAATGTTTGCAAACAGAGATATTCCGCAGATGAAGCTACTGTTGAAGCTGCTACCCTCTGTTCTACATGGCAGGAGAACGTCAAGGATTCATCATGGCATCCATTCAAACGCGAAGGAACAGGGGATAAAGCAAAGGTATGTTTTTTCCCCACTGTCTCATCTCATCCCAGCTTACTGAATCGTTGATTTTGGTTGATGCCATTATGGCTTTGTAAAGAGTCTGGTTTTTCTTACCCATATTTTAGTATAACTGTATGTGTGGTTATGGTTACAGGAAGTGGTAGATGAAGAGGACGAGAAGCTGAAGAAGCTTAAAAGAGAGTGGGGAGAAGAGGTGCATAACGCTGTGAAAACAGCTCTGGAGGAGATGAATGAGTATAACGCAAGCGGTCGGTACACCACCCCGGAACTTTGGAACTTCAAAGTAGGAAGGAAAGCGACATTAAAAGAAGTGGTTACTTTCATTTCGAACGACATCAAAACTCTGAAACGCAAAAGAACTTGAAGGTATGCTTTGTATATGTTATCTTGTCCCGGTTTAAACTTAGCATACATTCTAATATCGTATGTCGAATTCAGTTGAAGAACTTTAGTTCTGATCTGGTTATGTTTTGGTCTGAAGAATCTGAATGGTGTTCTACTTTGGTTGTAGGATGGAGTAGGAAGAAGGAATGGTTAAAGCTTTATGTCTATTAAATAACTGAGGATTTGTATGATTTTTAAAATAATGAAGTTGCTCCTCTCTATGAAAGACTTGGGCTCTTCAGCTTCTCTGAAAGATTTTCAAATTGTTAATTACTAGAACGGGGCCCGCGCGTTGCGCGGGGTTGCTTTCCGATCGGCTCCATTTGTTTTATAATGTTTATTGTGCTGTGTTTTATTTTGTTCGACACCACTGCTTGTGT
>OVAN01005794.1:0-22743 GCA_900406275.1 Anastatica hierochuntica | reverse complement strand
AAAGTAAAATTTCTTTTCCTTTTAAGTGTATTTCTGTAAATTAATCTAAAAAATTTCAAGACTTATAATGGAAATGTTTTCCAATTTAGAGAGTTTTTATGAATTTTCCACATATTTGTTTTGATACAAAGAGAATATATAACTCCATAATTGCGTGTAGGACTTATTAAAATTATGATACACACAACAACTAAGAATAATTCTTATTCTCTCGGTTTTACAAAAAATGTCATTCTGACAATTTTCACACATATTAAGAAAATTGTTAAAATGTTTTACATGTCCTTCATTAATACTTTAAAAAAATCTCTCTCCAATTAATACATTAAAACAGTGAGGTTAAAACCAGAATTTCGCTTATAAATTTGCAATGAAAATGTAAAACTGATTCTCTGTGAAACAAAATTAAAACCTCAAAATGACATTTTTTAAGAAACGGAGGGAGTAAAAATTTACAGCTCAAAAATATAATTAATAAACTACGTGTATCATTAGTTAATAATAAATGAAAATTAAGAATAATAAAAACAAAAATGCTAAGCTAAGCACCGAAGCGTATTTTCTATCTATGGCTTTTTGGATTCTTCTCACTGAGTAAGCAAATCATGCTTGCCAGGCTTTACTCGGTCTTATGGCTGAATTTGAAACATTATATAAAATCTAGCTTAAAACAAAGATTTATCCTTCAGAAAAAAAAAAACAAAAAACAAAAAATAAATCTCTGAACACAAAAGCTTAAAAATTTACAAATTTCAGTATTTGGGTTTTTGCCATTTGGGGTTTCCTCTGTCTCATCTGGTGTTAGAGAGAGTCAGAGAGGAAGAGGAAGAAGATGACTGAGAATCGGGTGGTGTTAGCTTTGTTCATACTCTGCATTGTATGTTTTGAGCCAAGCTTCATCCATGGAGCCACAGATGCATCAGATAGTGAGTTCGCTTTTATCTTTTCTCCAAAAAAGTTTCGATCTTTTCATGTTTTTATCCATCATTTGTGTAAGTTTAATCAGCGATTCTTCTGGGTTTGATTTCTTCATCCCTAAAACACAAAACTTTCTCTCTTCATAAATGTTCTTTTCTTCAAAACGGGTTTGTTCCGACCAATATGGATTCCCCAAAATCTCGAATCTTTTCTCTCTTTTCCACCGACTCTCTGCTTTGTTTGTTTCTTCTCTTTTCTGGGTTTCTTTTTCTTGTTTCAGACTCAAGCATTTCATCTAGTTGAATGATCTCACATCCTGGATCTTCTTCAAGATGATTTTGATTCAGTCCATTGGTTTGTAGATGTTCCTTTAATGGTCTCTCTGATTCTCAATATATGCAGCTTCGGCTTTAAACAACATGTTCAGCTCCATGAATTCTCCAGGACAGTTATCTCAATGGACAGGCTCAGGAGGTGATCCTTGTGGCCAAAACTGGAAAGGCATTACATGTTCTGGCTCAAGAGTTACTCAAATGTAATGCCTTTTTTGTGTCATAAACAATGATTAACTCAAAATCATTGTGTTCTATCTTGTATCGTATTTGTTTTTTGTTATCTACTTGCAGAAAGTTATCAGGTCTTGGACTTTCTGGATCACTTGGATACATGCTTGATAAATTGGCTTCTGTTACTGAGTTGTAAGATTCAAATTTTCTGTTTTTTTTTCTTTTTGTAGTTGATGGGATAGTTTGTAGTCTCATGGATTGTTTTTCGGCGTAACTTTCAGTGATCTAAGCAACAATAATCTTGGTGGTGATTTGCCATATCAGCTTCCTCCAAATGTAGAGAGATTGTATGTTTGATGATTCTCTCTATATTGTTTTACAAATTTCTCTATGTGTGTTTCCAAGTTCATAAAAATTTTCGAAACTTGTGTAGGAATCTTGCTAATAACCAATTCACTGGATCTGCTCAGTATTCAATTTCTCTAATGACATCTCTCAAGTACCTGTAAGTTTAAGTTCTTAAGTCTAGCTCAATCATTGCTAATTAGATAAAAGATTGTGTTTATTTAATGCTCCATTTGCTTTTGTCTAGCAATCTTGCTCATAACCAGTTGAAGCAACTAGCTATTGACTTCACAAAACTCACTTCTCTCACTACCTTGTAAGTTCCTTTCTTTCGCGAGTTAAGCTACTTGAGAGACTTGATTAGTTAATAAACAAATGTTTTGTGTTTTCAGGGACCTTTCTTCCAATTCTTTCACGGGTTCTCTTCCAAGCTCATTTAGCTCGCTTACGAGTGCAAAATCAATGTAAAGTTATCTCCATGTATTGAAAGAGCTTTCTTCAAGTGAACGAGTTAATACTAACGTAGCACTTGTTGAACGAACTTCACAGTTATCTTCAGAACAATCAGTTCTCAGGCACCATCGATATTCTTGCTACCCTTCCGCTCGAAAATTTGTGGGTAACTTAAGCTTTATCCGTTTTTGGAATCTATCACATTTAAGCATCATTTTGAATGTTGTTCTTGCCGAATGCTTCCTCAGGAACATTGCAAACAATCGTTTTGCGGGATGGATTCCCGATTCTTTGAAAAGCATTAACTTGAAGTAAGTTATTCATTACATTTCTTTGTTGTTCTTGTAAAACTTGTTTCTTCTCTCACTGATTTTTTTCCTGATTGATTCTGGAAACAGAAAAGACGGTAATTCATTCAATTCCGGGCCTGCACCTCCACCACCTCCCGGTACACCCCCTATCCGTAAATCACCTACTACTAAATCCGGTAGCGGGGACACCCAGTCAAACGGTGATTCCACCAGTAATAGAGACTCCGAGAAATCCGGGATTGAAGCTGGTGGAATAGCCGGAATAGTCATTTCGCTGTTAGTTGTTATAGCAGTTGTAGCTTTCTTTTTGATCAAGAGAAAAAGATCAAAGCGGCCATCGTCCACGGATATTGAAAGGACTGGTGATGTTAACCAACCAATCACACTTGCTTCAAACGACTTTCATCAAGGTAACATATTAAAAGAATTTGCAAAATGGTCATTGTCTTAAGGTTTCTAACTTGTAAATCATGTAGTTGCAGAGAATAAGACTCTACCGAATCCACCATTAGTTGAGACAAAGAAACTAGAAACCTCGTTGTCGATGAATCTGCGCCCTCCACCGGCAGAGCGACATAAGTCATTTGATGAAGATGATTCAACAACGAGAGAACCCATTGTTGCAAAGAAAGCTGCTGTTGTGGTTCCTTCGAATGTGAAAACATATTCGGTTGCAGATCTTCAAATAGCTACCAACAGTTTCAACGTAGATAATCTTCTTGGTGAAGGGACTTTCGGAAGAGTATACGGAGCTCAGTTTGATGACGGAAAGGTAGTTAATTTCATATAATCCGTTACTTTTAACCGCAAAGTTTCATAATTTTGGCTGCTGAGATGTTGTTTTGATCTTAATAGGTACTTGCTGTAAAGAAAATAGACTCCTCTGCACTTCCCACTGACAGTGCCGATGATTTTACCGAACTAGTATCGAAAATAGCGCATTTGGATCATGAGAATGTCACAAAGCTCGATGGTTACTGTTCTGAACACGGGCAACACCTTGTGGTTTATGAGTTCCATAGAAATGGCTCATTGCATGACTTTTTACATCTTTCGGAAGAGGAAAGCAAACAGTTGATATGGAACCCCCGTGTGAAGATCGCTCTTGGCACTGCACGTGCATTGGAGTAAATCTTTAAACACCTGAATCACATGCCTGTTCGACAGCAAGAGTCTCATGGGAAGTCTTGTTCTTTTGTTGCAGGTACTTGCATGAAGTTTGTTCACCATCTATAGTCCACAAGAATATCAAATCAGCAAATATTTTACTTGACTCGGAGTTGAATCCGCACCTCTCAGACTCCGGTCTCGCTAGTTTCCTCCCCAATGCGGATGAGGTATATATCGAGTATAGACTAAAACTTCACCGAATTCTAGCTTCTCCTTGATGGAACTTTATGGTATGTGTTGCAGCTACTGAACCAAAATGATGAAGGATACAATGCACCCGAAGTGTCAATGTCAGGGCAATACTCATTGAAGAGTGATGTATACAGTTTTGGAGTAGTGATGCTTGAGCTTTTAACCGGAAGAAAACCATTCGACAGCACGAGGTCAAGAACAGAGCAGTCATTGGTGAGATGGGCAACACCTCAACTTCACGACATTGATGCGTTGAGCAAAATGGTTGATCCATCTCTCAAAGGGCTTTACCCTGTTAAATCTCTTTCCCGATTTGCAGATGTTATCGCCCTTTGCGTCCAGGTAATGTTAATGTATCTGCAAATTAAATGAATCAAATCCGTGAAAAGTCTGAAACAAAAGTGTTTAGATGGGCTTCTAACTCAAAACCAATTGATAATAAGTGGATTGATCTATATCTCTTATGTACTACTTGATTCCTTCCAACTACCGATATGAGATATTTATCCCGTTTTTGATTTGATATTGTGACAGCCGGAGCCAGAATTTAGACCACCGATGTCAGAAGTGGTGCAGGCGTTGGTAGTGTTGGTGCAAAGAGCTAACATGAGTAAAAGAACCGTCGGAGTCGGAGTCGGATCCGGTAGCTCCGGTGCGAATGATTACATGTAAATTCTTATACCTAAGAAAACTAAAACAAAACAAACACTTGTGTCGGACAAGAACAAGTAACAGAGAAACAATCTACAAGAAAAAGTGTTTTTTTTTTGTTTCATGAAAACTAAGAAGAATAACAACGATCCTTAGGCCTTGTACAATCTTTATATTTATTTGTAAACATGTTTCGAAATTGTAGTTTTTGAGACTCGGACAGCATAATTGTTATTATTTTTTGTTTGGTTTGAATAATTTCCTGGTAATAAATGAAATACAAAGGATTATTTGTAAAAAATGGTTGTGTTTTAGAGAAACTAAATGAAATACCAGAGATCGCCGCCGTCTTCGCATTGAAGGTGACGACGACGGAGATCACTACGGTACGACATCGTTTTGCTGAGTAGAGAAAAAAGACAGAGGACGCCGCCATGTGGACACTTTAAATGACACGTGGCTGGCAGTGGAAAGCTTATATACCGAGTATAGTCTATAGTCATGCAGAACCACTCACTCACGTGTAATGAAAAACCATAAGAGTATATAATAATACACGTTCCTCTTCTAAAAGTTAAAATCAAAAATAGAGAAAAATGATGATCGGAAAGTGGTGGAGAGCTCTCGGAACGGTGGGGACGTATGATGGTAGATACAAGAGCGTGAGGACGATGGTTGGAAAAGCCTCGAACCGAGCTGGTGTTCACGGTTCTAGAACTCCCAACGCTAAAGCACTTGACAATGTAATTGTTTACATATGTAGCCAATTTTATCTACTAATTGTAGTGTATATATGTAATAGTATTTATGAAATTAATTTTAAATTCTTCAAATGCATAGGAGGACGAAATTAGAGAGAGGATCAATAAGGGGAGAGAAGACAAAGAAGAGAAAAGAAGAGACGTTGAGGAAAAACTTGAAGGCTCACAAAGACAATCCTCCGGCGACCATGATGAATCTTCAACCACCCGGTGATACGTCGTAGTTCCGTTTTTTTTTTTTTGATAATATGTCTACTCTTTTTTTTATCTCGAGAATTTTCAAATATATGCATGATAATCTAAATTTGTAATTTTCCAACCTTCTTACTTTTAATATTACTCTATAATTTTGCTTTTGAAAATATGTTTTCATTGTCTAATTATGTCCAAACCTCTTTAGAAAGAAATAGGTAGTGGTTGCACCTCCAACATTAGGGCTCGCAACTGTATATAGTGTGTGTGAATAAATATTTGCCATTGACGCAACATTATTTGTAGTGCGAGGAACTATTCATATTCGTTTTATAGTGCGAGAAACTATTTGCTATTTGATAACGAAAAGAATAGAAATAAGCCCAAACAACGAAGGCCCATTAATCCCACAGAGTTTGCCATTTTGCAAGGCTTATCCATCTCCTTCTCTGTCTTTATCCAAAACTTTGCCTCTCAATTACACAGAGGAAAACAACTTTTTGTTCTCCTCTTTCGTACATCATCTCTGTCGTTGCAAACAGAAGTGAGTTCAAGTATTTCTTCTTCTCTTTCGAACTCTCGATGCCTTCTTTGGGTACGTATACACTCGGATTCGGATTACGACGATTCATCTTCTTCAATAGACTGTTTGAATTCTTCTAAGCTTGTGTATCTTTTTTTGTTTGTTTCCATTGCAGTAATTTAAAATGTTATGATTCGAAACAACTTGCAGATGTTGCCAATCTCCAAGCTTATCTTCCTCCATTGGGTTCTCAGAATATCATCCATCCCAAATTCTTACAAATTCCATGGAGGCAATCTTCTTCCTTCTCTAAGCATTTACAATTCTCCAGTGGTCTCTCTAAATCCACCAATCTCGATGAAGCCGTCGTCACCCTCATAAACAAGCCATCCTCCTCCTCCTCCTCGCCGCCGTCTAACCTCTCCAGTCCCGAGGCTTACACAGACGCTCTTCATGCTTGCATCTCCGCGAGATCTCTCCACCACGGCCAGAAAATATGTTCTTTGGTTCTTAACGACCCTAATCTCCGTCACGACCCCAAATTGCTTAGCAAGCTCATCACCTTATTCTCCGTTTGCCGCAGATTGGATCTCGCTCGAAAAATCTTTGAAGATGTCACCGATGTGACCATCCTCACTGAAGAAGTTTGGGCGGCAATGGCGATTGGGTACTCTAGAAATGGCTCACCGAGAGAAGCTCTGCTTGTGTATGTTGATATGTTGTGTAGTTTCATTGAGCCGAGAGATTTTTCCATCTCCGTCGCGTTAAAAGCGTGCATCGATCTAAAAGATATCAGAGTTGGGAGAGGAGTCCATGCCCAGATTGTGAAGCGGAGGAAGAAGGTTGATCAGGTGGTGAACAACGTGCTCTTGAGACTTTACATGGAAGGAGGCTCATATGAAGATGCACGCAAGTTGTTCGACAGAATGCCTCAGAGAAACATACTTACTTGGAACTCTTTGATTTCAATACTCAGCAAGAAAGTTCGGGTGCATGAGATGTTTAATCTCTTCAGAAAGATGCAGGAAGAGAGAATCGGGTTTAGTTGGGCGACACTCACGACGATACTGCCCGCTTGTTCGCGTGTTGCTGCTCTTCTCACCGGAAAAGAAATTCATGCACAGATTCTGAAATCTGAAGAGAAACCTGATGTTCCGTTGCTTAACTCGTTGATGGATATGTATGGGAAATGCGGCGAAGTTGAATATTCTCGGAGAATCTTTGACGCTATGTCAACCAAGGATCTGACTTCATGGAACACGATGCTAAACTGTTCTGCAATTAATGGAGATATCGAGGAAGAAATAAATCTGTTTGAAAGGATGATAGAGTCAGGCGTCGAACCAGATGGGATTACATTTGTTGCTTTGTTATCTGGGTGTAGCGATACAGGGCTCACGGAATATGGTATAAGTTTGTTTCAACGCATGAAAACTGAGTTCAGCGTTTCACCGGCCTTAGAGCATTATGCTTGTTTGGTCGATATCTTGGGCCGAGCGGGTAAAATCGAAGAAGCAGTGAAGGTAGTGGAGAGAATGCCATTTAAGCCAAGTGCATCCATTTGGGGATCACTGCTCAACTCTTGCAGACTCCACGGGAATGTTAAAGTGGGAGAGATTGCAGCGAAGAAGTTGTTTGTTCTCGAACCTAATAATCCAGGGAACTATGTTATGGTTTCTAATATATACGCCGATGCAAAGATGTGGGACAAAGTCGATAACATTCGTGAGATAATGAAACAAAGAGAGATCAAAAAGGAAGCTGGTTGCAGTTGGATACAGGTTAAAAATAAGATTCAAATCTTTGTCGCCGGAGGCGGGTATGAGTTTCGTAATTCGGATGAGTATAAGAAAGTGTGGACAGAACTACAAGAATCTATTGAAAAATCCAGTTACTCTCCTGATACAAGCGTGGTGCTTCATGATGTTGATGAAGAGACTAAAGCAAATTGGGTTTGTGGACACAGCGAGAGACTCGCGACAACCTACTATCTGATTCACACCGGTAAAGGGGTTCCGGTTAGGGTTACAAAGAATCTCAGAGTATGCGCAGATTGTCATTCATGGATGAAGATTGTGTCGCAAGTAACTGGGAGAGTCATAGTCCTCAGGGACACAAAACGATTCCACCATTTCGTCAACGGCACTTGCTCATGTAAAGACTACTGGTGATTGTTGAGTTCAAAATTAAAGAGTTCTTTTTTTGTAAAACAATTAATAAAAGACAATTTTGTAATTATCCAAAGTAATTTATTAAGGACACTTTGTAATCGGAAAAAATGCCAAAAAAATCCTCAACTTTCAAATTTTGGCCAAAAAAATTCCAATTTTCATTTAAGCAATTTTAATCCTCAACTTTTAAAATTTGACCATTTAAATCCTAAATTTTCGTTGACCAAGCAAAAAAGAGCCCAATAAAAATCATTCCATTAAATATGAAACGACGTCATTTTGGGTTAAATCGAAAATAAAAAGCATTACTTCACCAAGATTCGAACCAAGAGTAAAGGAAGAGTAAAGGAAGCAAAACTTCAAACACTGATGGCGGAATTTGACAAACTTAAGATGAAAGAAACTGATACAATCGATATCTTTATGGGAAAAATATAAGAGATTTCTTCAAAATCAGCATCACTTGGTAAAATAATAGAAAAATCTAAGCTTGTAAAGAAGTTTCTGAAAAGTTTCCCATGGAAAAGATATATCCATATCATCGCAGCTTTGGAACAAGTGCTTGATCTGAATTCAATAAGGTTCGAAGACATTGTTGGAAGGTTAAAAGTGTATGAAGAAAGAATTTGGGAAGAAGAAGAAAAACAACATGAAGAACATGACAAATTGATGTACACGAATACTGATTCACAAAGTCACTGTCTGGAAACTATAGAGAAAGAGGAAGAGGAGGCAGGTTTAATGCAAGAGGACGAGGGCATGGACGCACTGGTTATGTTCCATTCCGACAAGACAAAGAGAGAGAAGCAACAATAACCTATTTCAGATGCGATAAGCAAGGAAATTTTGCCGCAAATTGCTCCGATAGGTTATTGAAGCTACAAGAAACAATGATAACTTGTTTCAGATGCGATAAGTAAGGCCACTGCTCCTCCAACTGTCCTGATAGGTTATTAAAACTTCAAGAAACAATGGAACAGAAAAATGATGACACGCACAAAGCTGATACATTGATAATGCATGAAGTGGTTTATCTAAATGAAAGGAAGGTGAAGCCGAGCTTGTTCTATTACAATCAAGACTTGAAGAACACTTGGTATGTTGATAATGGCGCGAGTAACCATATGTGTGGAAACTATGAGTTTTTCTTAACGGTTGATGAAAGTGTGATGGGAAGAGTGAGATTTGGAGATGATTCTTGCATTAACATCAAAGGAAAATGGCCCATTCAATTTCTGTTTAAGAATGGTGAGAAAAAGATTCTACACAACGTATACTATATACCAGATTTGAAAAGCAACATAATCATTCTGGGTCAGGACACTTAGGTTGGGTGTGAGGGTACGGATGAAGCAGAATCTACTAATGTTATATGATCGATTCAGTAATATGCTGGTGAAGACGAGAAGATCTCAAAACCGATTGTACAAAGTCATACTAGAGGTCGAACAAGTAAGGAGTCTTCAGTTAATAACGATGCATGACTCATCAAAGTGGCACGCTCGCTTGGGACATATAAACTCCGAAACAATAAAACTGATGATGAATAAGGAGACAGTGAATGGACTACCAAAGCTTGACAAATAAAAGGAAGTATGCGTTTTATGCCTCCGTGGGAAGCAGACAAAGAAACCTTTCCCTCAAGCAACCTCATTCCGAGCAACTAAACCATTTGAACTAATTCACGGAGACTTTTGCGGATCTATTACACCCACCACACCATCGAGAAAGAGGTATGTATTAGTCATTATTGGCGATTATTCACACTATATGTGGACTATGTTGTTGCAAGAAAAGAGTGAAGCATTTCAGAAATTTAAGAATTTTAAAGCAACTGTCGAAAAGGAAGCTAAAATGATGATCAAAATTTTTCGAACGGATAGAGACAGTGAGTTCGTATCTCATGATTTTCAAAACTATTGTGTTGAACATGGCGTCGAGAGGCATTTGACTGCTCCATATTCATCCCAACAAAACGGCGTTGTTGAAAGAAAAAACATAACACTCATGGAGACGACAAAGAGTATATTAAAACACATGAGTGTTCCAAACTACTTGTGGGGTGAGGCCATAAGACATGCGACCTACTTACTTAACAGGGTAGCAACAAGATCACTAAATGAGAAGACTCCATATGAGATGTATAAAGGTAGGAAACTAAATGTTCTATCACTTAAGAGTTTTTGGTTGTGTTGGGTATACAAGAATAGAGGTTGTGGGAAGGAAGAAGTTAGATGACAGGTCGAAAGCGTTAGTTCATTTGGGAATAGAACCCGGATCGAAAGCTTATCATCTAGTTGATCCAACCACAATGAAAATCACAATCAGCTGTGATGTTATTTTCGATGAGGAAAAATCATGGGGCTGGAACAGAGATGAGAAGGAGATTGGTTGTGAAACAGAGACTTTTGAAGTTGATGTTGAAGAGTTAAGTACTGAAGGTATAAGGAGAATTGAGAATTCTCCTGAAACAGAGAACAATGGTCACGAGCCTCGAGATATGAGGAGAGATGTGGTGACTATAGATTCGAGATCTGAGCGTAGGGGTGTACATTACGGTTAACGGGTTAGGTAAGGGCGGGTAAGGGTCAGATACAGATAGTATGGGTATCCAAAATCACTACCAGGAGCATACCCGTAATAGTAAGGGTCGGGTAATGTCGTGTAAGGGTCGGATCGGATAGCTAAAATCAATACCCGTTTAATACCCTAACTCGTATTATATCCAAAATAAATTGGATAATCATTGTTATTCAATTGTTAAAATAATATAATAATACTATAACTACTCTTAAGAATATTATCTCCTATAAAAACATTCATTAAATTGAAAATTAAAGTTACACTAAAAAATAAAAATAATAATCAATTATTTATAAGTCGATTTTAAATTCTTCTAAACTTCATATTTTATTTTCACAAGAAAATATTAACTTACCGAGAAGAAATATTATTAATATTACAAAATTTATAAATAATTTTTAATTTTTAGTTATGTGAACGGATAATATGGGTACCCATATAATTATCCTTACCCGATCTTTATCCATTTAAACAAAAAATTTCTACCCAAACAGGTAATTCGTACTACCCTTACCCGACCCTTACCCGCTAATTCGGGTCGGGTATAGGGCGGGTCGGGTTACCCGACCCTTACCCGCTAATTTCGGGTTGGGTTACCCGACCCGAAATGCTCAGCCCTACTGAGCGTGATGACAAAAAGAATATCGAAGGAGAAGAGAGTGATGGTGATGAACAACCACGGGAACAACTTCAGAGATCAACGCGGCAGAGTACGAAACCTTCGTACTTGAATGATTATGTCTTGCAATGGACTGAAGCTGAATGTGGACGTCTCTTGCTGACCTTGGATGATGAACTTTGGAGCTTTAGTGAGGCGAAGGAGCTGAAGGTCTGGATGAACGCATGTGAGGAAGAAATTTCCTCAATAGAAAAGAACAGAACATGGAATTTTGTGAAACTTCTAGATGGGATTAAAGCTATCAGACTTAAATGGCTTTTTAAGATAAAACGAAACTCTGATGGAAGTATCGACAAGTACAAGGCGCGGTTAGTGACAAAGGGATATGTTTAAAAACACAGAATTGATTATGACGAAGTGTTTGCTCTGTAGCTCGTATTGAAATAATTCGGTTCATTATTGCTCTTTCTGCATCTAGTGGTTGGGAAATACACCATCTTGATTAAAATCCACGTTTCTTCATGGAGAATTGAAAGAAGACATTTATGTCACTCAACCAGAAGGGTTTGTAATTTCAGGAAGTGAAGATAAGGTCTATAAATTGAATAAAGCTTTATATGGCTTGAAACAAGCACTGAGAGCCTAGAACAACAAACTAAACAAATCCTGAGAGAGCTGAAGTTTTGAAAGTGTTTAAGAACCATCACTATATCAAAAGGAAGAACAAGGACATCTTCTTTTTGTGGTAGTGTACGTAGACGATTTACTTGTTACAGGTTCTTCGATGGAATTGATCTATGAGTTTAAGAAAGGAATGGCAATGAAGTTTGAGATGAGTGATCTCGGAAAACTAACATATTATCTTGGAATTGAAACACTAATTCGAAGGAGGAATTTTGTTAAAACAAGAGAGATATGCCCTGAAGATTTTAGCAGAAACTCGCATGGATGAATGCAATTCAACTCATGTACCTATGGATATGAATCTAAAACATTCAAAGGCTAAAGAAGAGAAAAAAACATTGACGAGAAGGAATATAGAAGAAGCATAGGGTGCTTGAGATACTTACTTCATACACGACCAAATTTATCATATAGTGTTGGTTTGCTTAGTAGACATATGCACGAGCCTAAGGAATCTCATGGAACGACATTGAAAAAAGTTCTGAGATACTTGTGTGGGACCTCTTCTTTTGGTCTTTCTTTTCCTCGCACGAACAAGGTATGCTTGGTGGGTTATAGTGATAGCTCGCATAATATTGATATGAATGATGGGAGGAGCACGACATGCCATATTTTCTACCTTGATAAGTTTTCAATTACGTGGTGCTCGCAAAAACAAGAGACTATAGCCTTATCATCATGTGAAGCATAATTTATGGCAGCCACAGAAGCAGCTAAACAAGCAATATGACTGCAAGATTTGCTTAGTGAAATTGTGGGCAAGAATGGCGAGAAGGTGACAATAAGAGTAGACAATAAGTCGGCTACAACATTTATGAAAAATCCGGTTTTCCACGGACGAAGTAAGCACATACAAAAAAGTACTACTTTATAAGGGAATGTGTAGAGAATGAACAAGTAGAGATGGAGTATGTCCCGGATAATGAGCAGAAGGCTGACATTTTGACGAAAGAACTAGGAAGGATTCGATTTCGAGAAATGAGAGACCTCATTGGAGTATTAAATGTTGCGAAAGATGATCTCAAGTTTAAGGGGGGTGAATGTTGTTGTAAACTTGAGATAATTTGGAGATCAAATTAAGTGTGTTTGGAGAAATGAAAAAAGCTAGATATGCATATCTATATCTTGTGTTTATCGTGAGGGGATTTTTAATAAGAATAGTTTTTCTATTTCTATTAGCATTAGGAGAAGTTGAGATTATATATAGGGTTCGATTGCTTTGAGAGTTTTGTGAGAGACATTGAGAGTTTATGAAAAAAAAGTTTTGAGTTATTTTCCTTAGAATAATAAGAGAGTCATTCTTATTATAATTTAGATTTTGAAACTCGAAACTATAATTGTGTTCTGAAACTATATTTTACATCAACTGTAAAATATTTCCTTCCAAAAAATTATCTCGTGAAAATTGGCATAATTTTTTTTACATTCCTGTCCTTATGTCTTGTTTGACACAACAGAGACAACTAAAATATTATTGAATAAAAAATTAATTTGAAAATACTTGGAATTAAATGAGTTAGTAATAACTCAGTTTACATAATTTTTCATTTTACATATATAGTTAAGTATGTACTAAATGACGAAACCATTGTGAAAACTACAATGCACAAGACAAATAAATTAAATGCTCCATATTATATTTTTTCAAATTATACTTGTGTTGTCAATTAGACAATATCTTATTATATAAAGTTGAACACGTTCGATGTGAACGTATGTAAAATTATAATCATATTTCGACGCATATCAATTCTTGTTTAGATCGTGACACATGTCAATGTAAAAAATAGAAATTAATATATACTTTTTTTATGATTAGTTATTTTCTTCTTGAAAAAGATAAAATAACAAAATATGAAAACATATTAGTTTATTTTAAAATGATAATTATCTAATGAAAATTTTAAATAATAAAATATTATAATTTTTATAATAAAAAATATAAAATACACATAATATTTATAATATATAACATTATAAAAGTATTACTAATACATATTTTTCATAATAGGTATTCTATATAATATATAAATTTGATTTCAAAATTTAAATTTTGCACATCTTAATTTTTAAAATTCAATTCATCACAAATATTTATTAAAAATGTAAGAAGAATTAAGGTTCAAAATATATATTTTCAAAAATGATTGATGTTTATTAAGTTTAATTTATCTAATATAAAATATATAATTTATTTAAGCGCACTCTCTTCATTCAGAGATATTATTTCTTATAATTTTCTGTAATCTTAATCAATTTAAGATTTTTTTTACTTGAAATACATAATATATTCGATGAATAAGTAAACATAGATTTTGAAATACCGTTTACTTATACGAGCCATAATTATGCATGTTGTTTGAATGTGGATTTAATCCCAAATCCACTTATACGAACCATAATTATGCATGTTATTAACTTTAGACATTAAATATTTTATATTTATTCGGGTATCACGTGAATCTTTATCTAGTCATCTAATAATCTTAATTATATTATACAATATTAACAAAATCTTATTATTCATATCGTAAATTTTAGTTAAATAAAATATAATATTTTTCTCACAATATTTTTTTTATTATTTTCACAAATTTTAGTACAAAATTTATAGTCGCAATGACTCGTTTACTCTAAATTTGGAATGTTAAATTGCACTTTCAATGAAGATGAAGTAGCTAATTAACCTCTACAAGATGAATGTATTTGAACAATCTCTTCTTGTTCATCACAAGTTTGTATTTCATCTTTATGACTATATGAACATGAACACATGCAAAAAGGTAAGAAAAAGAAAATATTTTTTTATTTAAAAGAAATTTCTTTGATTTGAAAAATATGGAGATTAAAACCTTGATTGTTTGCAGTTTTTGGATTTTGGATTCTGATTTTTGGTTTTTGAATTTTTTGTTTTTGATTTCGGTGTAGATTTTTGTTTTTCAAAAATCTTGATGGCTAACTTGTTTGCTTTTTGGTTTTTGTGTACAAAGAATAATTATGGGTGAAAACCAAAGATTTTTGGTTTTTAGTTTTTGTGTACAAAGAACAAAAACTCTCGAGAAACTTGTTTCCTTATTATTTATGAAATCTACTTTTTACATAATCATGAATGGTGAAAAATGTGGTGTTTGGAAAAACAAAATCCATTCTAAAAACCATAAACATTCAAGTCTTTAGGATTTAAGGGATTTAGTAGTTTTGGAAAATAAACCAAAATAAAACAATTTATCTAAAAGTTAATATGTAAAATTTAATTAATGTAAAATATTAAAATGTTTTCATTTATCATTCATGTATTTTTATGATGTGTCGTATTTTTAAAGAATAAAAATGCTTAGTTGTCATCATTTGGAGAGACATTAGTACTACTAGGTCATTACTCGCACGATGTTGCGGACTATTTTTATTAACGAACAGAAAGAGTGTCAAAACATAGAACAAATAGCTATAAATTTGTATAAAACATAAAAAGTCATGTTATTTTCATTATATATGCATCTTTAATATCATATATATGAAAAATAAAATTAGCAATAAACTAAAATTTTATCAATGAGCATTAAAACATAGAAAATTGTAAAATAACTTAATCTATATCATAGGTATTTCATAAATGTTTAAAAATTTTATTGGGCTAAAAATATTATGAACTTTAAATCTTTATAGTTTGTGCTAGTATAGGAGAAAAATAACAAACATCACATTTAAAAATTTAACTTACAAATTTATTATCATAAATTGTCATCCGCGTAACCATTTTTATAATGTAGAGACTAATACTAAAATTACTAATATTTTTCAAGTTTCCATCTTACTTTTTATTTATGACCCAATAAGCGTTAATCAAATCTACTTTCTAGCTTCATATGATTTCATAATATAATTTACAAGTTTTGAATGAAGTTTCATTTCTAGATTTCAAAAATATAATTTCTAATTATTTATGATTTAATTGAAGACTGTAATAGAACAAACAAGAGTTCAAATATTTTAATGAAATGTAATAAATCGGATGATAGTTACGAAGTAGAAAAATATTAAAAACTTAGTATATACATTTCTTTGCATATATGTGAATACATATCTATATAGTTCATATTGAAAAATTGTCTGGTAAATCATATTTTCTATTAATTTTATTTTGATATAATTAATATTAAGTAAAAGAGAGACCTGAAAAAATATAAAATATATATAAATTTACGTATAAATTTGAAAGTAAATGTGATTTGTATGAACATTTTGTTTTGATTGGTTTATCAATTTTCATATTTTGATTATGTGTCAAATTCTCATGACACAAAAGTTCTTACGTGTCAACACATGGAGAATCTCAAATGTTATTATAGTATTGATTAGAGTATTGAATATATGAGAGAGATAAATTCTTCATTACCTCCGGGTATAAGTTAAACTTATATTGTTTCCTTTTAAACAAAAGAAACTCACAATCACTATATATAAAACCCAAAACTTTACAAATAAAAAAACATTACTTAAACCTCGTTCAGTTTAATAGTCCTGAATAATTATATACATAGCGAAATACAGCGTTAAATGAGAAAAACATTAAGTAGTCAAGTTTATATGACATAAAAGAAATATTAAAGAGATAAATAGTCTTTACTTATACAAATCCAAACTTCATAAAACGTAAATGATGAAAACATTGCACATCAAATTGGATCTAAAGATCTACAAATCATCCATTATTATTCAAGAGGATAATACTCATGAATTGTACAAAGCAATAGGTATTTATAGAAACAAAATTAGGGTTTAAGTCTTTAAATTAGGGCATGAGAACCGACTATAAAAACGGTGACCAATAGAACTAATACACGTGTATGCCAAAAAAGTTAACCATAAAAATATCCGACGAATGAGAAACTGCCACACGAAGCAATTAAAACATAAAAATATATTTGAGGACTGAGAAATCGCCACGTGAAGCCACGTAAGCCTAAAGTGTGTTAAAAAAACGTGAATCGCTGAGAAGCCGCCACATCAGTTTTTTCGAGCTCTCGGGTTCTGTGAGTCCGCCACATAAGAAACTGACTTCTTATATAATATATGTATAGATAACAATAATTACCCGACTTATTTTTGATATAATACGAGTTAGAGTATTAAACGGGTATTGATTTTAGCTACTCGACCCTTACCCGACATTTGCCCATCATTATTTGACCCTTATTATTACGGGTATGTTTCGGGTAATGATTTTGGATACCCAAACTATCCGTACTTGACCTTTACACGCTCTTACCTGAACCGTTACTCGTAATGCACACCCCTTTGTGCATTGGAATCCATGCATGAGATTTTGAAAAGTAAAACTGGTAATGACTCAATAAAAATCCAATTTAGTTGTTTTAAATTATATTTTGGAGTTAAGCATACAATTTCTTGCATATTCCTCATAAATCCCATTTTTTGTAAAGAGCCTATGTTGTATCTAACATGTTGGGTTTTCACAGGATTGATTGTTGAGGAAATTAAAATTTACATGTAATATAATCAAGGGAGAATTAGAAAAATAGGACACTTTCAACTTGGATTTGTCCAAATAGGATTTTCGGCAATTTTGGACATCTCATACCCCTACAAAATAAAAAAAAACAGTAATTTAAATTTTAAAAAAATTTAAAAATATGTAAACTATTAGAAACATAAGTAAGACTACTTATGTATTTTTTTCATAAAAAATAAATAGGTCAATAATATTTTATTTAATATATTAGCTAAGCACAGAATACTCATCATGGTCATCTACTTAGGTTAGAAATCGTATACTAAGTGTTGTACAGTGATCTACCTTTGTATATAACGTAAACAAAAGTTTTTTATATTTCTAATTTCGGCAGAATACGTTTGATGGTATTTTAGTCATATGTCTTTGGTCTACCAAACGCTAGAATATATATTCTACTGATTACTCTTTGGTCTACCTAACGCTGGAATACGTATTCTGGCTATTACCAAATGTGACGCGTTATGCAAATTAGTTTTTCTATCCACTATATATTGTTCTATCCTATCTAGAAAACGTATTAGACCTAAATAATAAAAAAAAAGAAATTTTCATGTTGTAATAATTTTGTTTCCTAAATCCATCTTAAATATACCTAAATCTAAGAATATCTTTAATAAACCTAAAATACACGATATCTCGTTTTTTGCATCAAAAATATCGACAAAACTGGAAACACAAAGGAAACAGAACCAAATCTTAATTAAACCGAAAAACAAAGCAGCATTAAACCACTATTAATCTCCCGATCACCATCCACCGCTGACCGCCGCTGTTTCCTCCGTAACCACATCCACCTCCTCCGTAACCACCTCCATCTCGGCGACCACCACCACCGTATCCACCTCCACCACGACCACCATATCCACCACCGCCTCCACCGTATCCACCACCACCACCACGTCTTTCATATCCACCACCTCCTCCTCCGTATCCTCCACCACCTCCGTATCCACCTCCACCACCACTTCTGTACCCACCACCGCCTCCACCACGGCCTCCTCCTCCGCCGCTTCCTCTAAACTGAGCCTCGTTGACAGTATGTACGACCATCGAGCTCTTTCCCATTCATCTCTTCAATAGCATCCCTCATAGATTGATCTTCCTTAAAAGTAACAAAGCCAAATCCTCTCGATCTTCCAGTTTCACGATCGTTAATAATCTATACAAAAACAAAAAATCAAAATCAGCAAAAACAAAAAAGCTATAGCTTAAAATCAAAAAAATCAAATCGATCGATCGTTCTCCAAGCTTACAAAAGCAGGAAGATTAAACGTACCGATGAGGAAAAATTTTTAAGTAACAGAATCAAGTAACAGAAGAAACACAGATCGAAAAAACACAGATCCGTCGAGAAGATCAGAATCATCGGAATCGGGTCGAAAGAGGAAGAAGAAGAAACTTTGTTAAAACGCAAAACGTTGACTCGTTTTTGTTTTTTTCCTTATTTTCTTTTTTTAAAGAAAATAAATATAAAAAAACATTTTAATTAAATCATAATTTCTTAATTTTAGGGGTAAAATCAGATTTAATAAAAATAAAATTCTAGTGTGACAAAAATATGACTCAAAATCCTAAAGGGACAAATCCAATTTGAGAGTGTCTCATTTTTCTCATTTTCCCTATAATGAAAGTATAGCATCTAAGTACAATTCAAGAGTCTCCTACTATTTTTACAATCGGTAAAGAAAGTATGCATTTGGAAAGTCAAACGCGTGGTGCTCTTATATAGATCACTCATTCCTTCTTTTTTAAAAGTGTGATATCGTGTTTCATCTATCTACGATATTTTTTAGAGAAAATGAAAAAAATGGGACACTCTTAAATTGGATTTGTCCTTTTAGGATTTTAAGTCATATTTTTGTCACATTAATATTTTATTTTTGTTAAATCCGATTTTGCCCCTAGAATTAATAAAGTATGATTTAAATAAAATGTTTTTTATATATATTTTTTTTAAAAAAAAATAAATAAAAAATAACAAAAACGGGACAACTTTTTGCGTTTTAACAAGGTTTCTTCTTCTTCCTCTTTCGACAAAACCAGTGATACTTTTTCTGAGAAAAATTCGCATCTCTTGCTGGTTGAAATCACAGAACTTTCATGGAATCTCGAACTCTCATCATCATCGTATGGTTTCTCGAGAAATCCAATTGAGTTTTGATCTCCGTAGACAGAGGAATCGATCTGGTTCTGTTTCTCAACCACGACCAAGCTTGTCTCTCTGTCTGAGGTAACTCTGTTAAGAGTTTTAAAAACCAAACACATTAAAAAAAGAAGAAGATCAGAAACAAAGAAGGAAGAAGAAGCGAAAACAAACATACATGAAGATAGAGGAAGAAGTAAAAGAGTCGAGGAGGAAGAAAGTGTTTCCGTACACAAACTGCTTCATGTGTTTTCCTTCAAGTGTGGCCATAATTTCTCACGCCACCGCCAAGCTAATGTCATGTGCTTTTCTTCAAGTTAACAAGAAAATGTCATGTGTTTTTCTTCAAGTGTGGCCATAATTTTCTCCCGGGAAAGTTGAAAGAGTTTTCTCGTCAAAATCTCTTAACTATTGTAGACAAAGAATTCAAACAGAGAGAAAGTGGAGAGTTAATCAATAGATATCCATTCACCCGATTTAACATAGACAGGAAGCATGTTAAAAAGATGATGAAAAATTCAAACGAAGAAGACGACGAAGTTGAGAAAAAAATCGATATTTTTGATGCAAAAAAACGAGATATCGTGTATTTGAGGTTTATTAAAGATATTCTTAGATTTAGGTATATTTAAGATAGATTTAGGAAACAAAATTATTACAACATGAAAATTCTCTTTTTTCGTTATTTAGGTCTAATACGTTTTCTAGATAGGGTAGGACAATGTATGGTGGATAGAAAAACTAATCTGCATAACGCGTCACATTTGGTAATAGCCAGAATACGTATTCCAGCGTTAGGTAGACCAAAGAGTAATCAGTAGAATATATATTCTAGCGTTTGGTAGACCAAAGACATATGGCTAGAATACCATCAAACGTATTCTATCGAAATTACAAATATAAGAAATTTTTTTTACGTTATATACCAAAGGTAGATCACTGTACAACACTTAGTATACAATTTCTAAACTAAGTAGATGGCCAGAATGAGTATTTTGTGCTTAGCTAGTATATTAAATAAAATATTATTGACCTATTTATTTTTTATGAAAAAAATACATAAGTAGTCTTACATATGTTTCTAATAGATTAGATATTTTTAAAAAATTTTAAAATTTAAATTACTATGTTTTTCATTTTGTAGGGGTATGAGATGTCCAAAAAAGCCAAAATTGTCGAAAGTCATATTTGGACAAATCCAAGTTAAAAGTGTCCCATTTTTCTAATTCTCCCTATATTTTATGTTCATGTTTAATATTATACAATGAATGATTGTCAATATGAAAGAAATGCATTTATTGGATAAAGTATACTAGGTGATCTACCCGCGCTAGGCGCGGATTATTAGTAATTGTTTTAAATTGATAAAATGTACAATATAATAAATGTATTGATGTTTGTATTTAACACAAATCATGAAATATAAGAAATAAAAGAAATATTATGCGTGTTTTTCGATTACCAAAAAAAGTTTGATGTTTCTAACACTTTTTAGTACATTATATCAAGTTGGATTGTGTAAACTTACATTATATCAAATTTGATTGTGTAAACTTTTCCGAAAAAATTTGAAACTTTTACTTTTTATTTCTTACGTTTTAATTAAACCATAAAGTCTGGGATAATACTTTGTTTTAAAGGTCTCACCATTATGTGTGTTGAATTCCACGCATTGGATATGGTGTACTCACCTATACATAGTATTAAGAACCATTTAAGCCAAAATATAAGAAAAATAATTATAATTTTTCAACATACCATTGTACTTTTTTATGCAGGCAAACTTGATAACGCATATAATTGGTTCTTTATTTTTTGGGCTTGTGTAGTTATGCACTTGCTGAGCATAATCTCCCCATAATGTACTCATCAGATGCACATTGCTTGTAATATGAATAGTTAGCTATCATTGGTTATCAAAAATAACATCAAAAAAGTCACATAAACATAATTTGCATGTGATATATAGCTCACGATGTATCACGAAGTTCGAGTGCAAGCTTCATGCTCTCTTTTCCAGCTTTGGTTATGAATTTCTCGAAATCTCCAACATTAACTATTTGACCGATCACATCTAAAAAATAAAAAATCGTGAATAAAAAATTATGTATATAGCCATATCTAATTTACGTAAAACAAATGATTAAGAATTGACCAAGTTTTTTTGTTTGTGGTTTTAACTTACCAACCAAAGTCCTGGTATCAAGGTTTTCGGATACTATATCTGAAAAGTCACAGAAATATTTTTCAGGCACCTTAGCTGAAAAATCATGTGATTCTTCTACTTCGGTTGTTTTGTAGAATCTAATTTTGTAAGGATGAGTGTTTGTCTTATAATCTGTGGTTGTAACATTAAGTTTAAAAAATTCTAAGAATTTGTTATCTCCGAGAGATAACCGACTTTCGAATTGCTTAACCAACTTGTCTTCTATGGAAGCGTGTATTCTTGTCCCCTGGAGTATTAAAATAAAGGTAAACTTTTATTATAAACATACATAAATTTAAGTTTTAGTTAAATTAAATTTCTTCGTACACGGCGGAACATACCTCTCTGTCCACTAATACCAACTCAATTGAATTGTCAGATTTTTTATTATATCCTTTCTACATAGGAATGATTTTGACCTCAACTCGCCATGTATCTTTATATGGTTTCAAATCTTTGAGCATGTGGCAGGATTGATGTTGAACGATTGCCATTTTCAGAATAAGTGATCTACAATAACAATTAAAAGTTAACAAGCAATAAAATTAAGGGAGAATTAGAAAAATGGGACACTTTCAATTTGGATTTGTCCAAATAGGATTTTCAGCAATTTTGACCATTTTTGACATCTCATACCCCTACAAAATGAAAAAAATAGTAGTTTAAATTTTAAAACAAAATGAAAAAATAGTAGTTTAAATTTTAAAATATTTTAAAAATATATAAACTATTAGAAATATAAGTAAGACTACTTATGTATTTTTTCATAAAAAATAAAT
>OVAN01005793.1:0-22743 GCA_900406275.1 Anastatica hierochuntica | reverse complement strand
TATATATACCTCCCTATGTCATTCATTGTCAACAACTCAATACAATATCCTTTTCTATATTATTTCACAAAAATGTTCAAGAGAATGTTTCTCCGTTCATGGATCCAGACGATGAAGTTGGGGCCGAGATTGGCATGTCTAATCTCGGTCTATCAAGAGGAGGCCGAGTAATCAAACCAACACAAAAATATCAAGAAATAGAGTGGATAACGGTTCGTGGAAGAGATAAACATAGCCGTCGAGGCCGTGGATCTCAAATCTAGGTGCTAGCTATCCTATCCTGAGTACGGATCCATTAATCTCTTTTTCTAGCTCTTGTTTAGTCATTGAGATTCAATTTTACAAGAAATTGTATTGTTACTTTATCAAACTATGTGGTCCTTGTAATTATATCTTGTAACTTTTTTATTTAATTGAAAGCCCTTTAACAAAAAAAAAAAATTACATATCTACTTAAACATATACGTTAGTATATTTGTTTAACTAATACAGTAAGTTATTTCCTTGATTCAAGTCTATCTTATAGATTTCTGTTCCAAATTTCAATCAGTTAGCCACGCCAACTAGTTTTAACAAAAAAGACAATAATTTTGTGACATATGTGGCATTTGTTCATTTGCTAGCCGTTAGTGACATCGGTCAAACAGCGATCAAGGGTTATAAATCGTTGTATAGTTCGACATGATTCGACAATTCGTTTGTAAATTTTTGATTTTGAAAGCTACGGATTCCACTATTAAATTTAAAATAAACCAAAAAAATGTCGTTACCCGTCTTCTCTGATCGTTGTTGTTCGTCGCAGTCGCTAGAGACCAACAAACGAACATGACTATAATCAATCAGCTAAAATATGCGGAAAAAAAATATCATTTGGTTAAAACAATTATGGTAATCCCCCATGAAATAACAAAGGTGCTTATAGAGGATTTATTTAAAATATTTGACCATTCACATGATATTGTATATCTTATATTCAGCCGGTTAAAGGTTTCGTCAGATTAATAACCACAAATGTTTAATTTTGTTTGTTCAAAAGGTCAGAGATGAAATATCTTTTTAATCAAATATTTCATCATCTTATTCTATAAATGTTTTAAATTTTCTTGATTGCGGAATGCTTTAGTAACAGTATGTAAGTTTACCTCCTAATCGATTTAAATTTCTCCTTAATACTCTGATTTAACATCATTTCTTCTCTGACAATTTCCAACCGAGTTTTAAAAGTAGTTGTTGATTATCTAGATTCCGATAATAATACAAATTTCTAAAGTCTAAGTAACTAGTTCCCACAAAACGGTCAAAAGTATTAAGTATTTACCTGATCAAACTTAATTATATTAAGTAATACTTATTTAACCCACAAAACGGTCAAAAAATGACCAATACGAAAGAAACAAGCAGCCGATTTTAATTAATTAATTACTGAAAATGACTTTGTTTCTTTGTGCCAAAAAAAACAAAGTTTTAATTTAAAGAAGACAACTTTGACAAAATGTAAGATAACTATAATACTTTTGGTCAATCCAGTGTAACCATGATAATGGCCAATAGTAAACCAAGGAAAAAAGGAAATAACACTAAGTCAAATAAGCATTACCATTTTAATTCTTCTACTAAATATTAGAAATGATGACTTAGTTATTAGTATGTCAAGTTGGGAAATGGAAAGCATGATCTTGCTCTCTGTTGAATTAAATTGATTTATTCTAAAGATATCTATTGGATAATATACATTGAATTAGTCTGTTACGAGTTGATAGATAATTCAAGTCATAAGCCCATGAGATAAGAGTTTCCATGGTATGAATAAAATAAAATAAAATAGGAATGTGTATAGCGTAGAGAATAGTTATATGACATGGGACCAAAAATGGTAATGAAGTGTGGACAGCTAAATCCTGTAAAAAAATGGTCAGAAAATAGACAGCTTGATACAGGCTACCACATGGGGATTGGATTGGAATATAGATATGTTGTGTTGGCGTAAGCTTGAAATCATCTCTACAATTTGGTGCGCAAGTTAGGAGGGAGTAAACCGAGCAATGGTTAAAGAGGCTAACCAAACCGAGATATGGACTTTGGTTAGAGATGGTTTAGTAGCTAAAATTAAGATAGAATTAGAGATGGAGAATTCTTAATCCTAAAAGGTTTTTGGTTTTGGCTTTTACGTATAAAAACTCAAGTTATGAGTTTAGGTTTAGTTGTTGCTTTTTAGAGAGTTTTGTGTAAGCTTAAGTTTTGAGCATCTATTTTCTTAAGCTAATAAAGAAAAAGTTTGTGTTATTGATCAAAGTGTTTACATTAAGGACTTGATGTTGGACCTCTCATTATTTGGCTATTCTTCATCTTCTTGGACATAGAACCAGTTTTAGTTTTTTCATTTTTAATTGATACCATAAAAAGGCTAGGATTGACATTAGGAGATTCTAGCAAGTTAATTGTTAGAAGAACAATAGAACATCATTGGTGGTATTTCAATAAGTATTTGTGAGATCTCGGTTTTTAGAGAGATAGTGGTGTGTGAGAAGAGTTTAAAAGAATTGGTTTTGGTATATATGTCACCAAAACACACTTATCTTTTCGTTCATTTATCCTTAAAGAATTCCATAAAAGTGTTTGTGATGGAATAACATTAGAATGAATGACTTTCTAAAAAGTGATTTCTAGAATCATATGAGTGAAAACAAAACACAGGAAAAATTGGTTGATGATTTACATATACGGTAAATCAACTTTTTAAAACCTTCCGAAATAACTTCCGACCATATGACAATATGGATCCCCGAGCTAGAAAAAAGGGCGTCGGGATACACAAGAAAGATGGACATGAACGTTACATATTTCATCTTTAAAAAATGAAAAAAAAAGAGAATGGGATGAATGAGATATTTTAAAAAACTAGAGATAATCTTAGGACACTTAGCTTTGTATTATTGGTATACACATTTTTTAATTTAAAATTTGACCACACAATTAAACTATCATTTATTATATAAGTGAGATACATATTTAACAAATGATGATACTCTAATAGTAGTGTGTATACATGCGTTTTGTATTAGGTTAGGTAATATTTTAAACGTTGTTTTTGATGTGACTTGTGACAAAACGTCTTAGAGCATTTTTATTAGTAGTATTTTTAGAAATGTTCTAAACAAAAAAAATAATAATAGAATAACAAATATTATTTGTTTATTAAAAAGTGTTCTAAAAAATCTTGAAATTCCAACTAAAATGTTTTTAAATGCCAATAAAGATGCTCTTATTTTATAGATAATATGGATAAACTCATAAACATAATTAAGTTTACATATGGATTCAATACTTAGCCGGAGCATACCACGCCGTTCGGAGTTTTTCTTAAGAGGGTTAGTTATAATGGCTAATCTAACCCAATTCAATATAGGTTTGATTTCAATTAGCGTGTTTCAAGATTTTAAAGAAAACTCTAAAACAATATTGCAAGTGATATTACCACCCGATATTTCCTGTTACAATGAACCATAAGTGGAATCTAACAAGAATGATAATGATTTACAAAACCTTAGAAATACACCAAAGTAAAATTTAAGGAGAGATTCTAGGGAGTTGCTCATCGCATTGTTCGATCAACCATATCTCTAAAAATTGAAATAGTGCTAGAAGTGTTGTTGAAAACTAGTTGCAATCTTGCGATTGCAGGTGCCAAAAATAGCCACAACTTCTCTCTCGGGAACAAAAGGCCTTTCCCTGGTGATGGTTTTGATGCGTCTTCTCGACGTTTTGATGAATCATCCTCTGTTTCTCGTGATTCAACTCTTGAGTAAGTACCTGAATTTTATTTTCTTCTTTAGTTAAGTTGATGTTTCATGAACTAGTCACTCTTTTTTAACAGGTCTGCTTCGCGTTATGATGGGTCTTCTCGATGTTATGATGGATCTTTCTCTATTTCTCGTTGTTTAACTCTTGAGTAAGTACCTGAAGTTTTGTTTTTCTTTGGTTAAACTCGTTAAAGTTGTCACTCTTAAGTTTAAATTGTCACTCTGATAGGCGAAAATCTCCTGCTCGGCGTAATGATGGGTCTTCTTGACGTTTCGATGATGGATCTTCCTCTGTTGTTAGGGTCATTTCTCCCATCTCACCCGTTCGGTGTTATGATGGGTCTTCTCGACGTTATGATGAATCTTCTTCTGTTTTTCGTCGTTTAACTCTTGAGTAAGTAACTGAACTTTTGTTTTACTTTGGTTAAACTGGTTAAAGTTGTCACTCTTAAGTTCATTAACTGGTTAAATAGTCACTTTGGTAGGCCCAAATCTCCAACCTGGCGTAATGATGGGTTTTCTCGATGTTTCGATGATGGATCTTCCTCTGTTGCTAGGGCCATCCCACCTGCCCAGCGTAATGATGGATCTTCACGACGTTTTGATAGATCTTCCTCTGTTGCTAGGCCCATCGCTCTTATCTCTCATGTCCGACGTAATGATGGGTCTCCTCGACGTTTTGATGACGAATCTTTCTTTGTTGTTAGGGCCATCTCACGTGTCCGGCGTAATGATGGGTCTTCACGACGTTTTGATAGATCTTCCTCTGTTGCTAGGCCCATTGCTCTTATCTCTCCCGCCCGACGTAATGATGAGTCTTTGCGACGTTTTGATAGATCTTTCTCTGTTGCTAGGCCCATCGCTCTTATCTCTCCCGCCCGGCGTAATGATGGGTCTTCTCGACGTTTTGATGATGGATCTTCCTCTGTTGCTAGGGCCATCTCACGTGCTCGGCGTAATGATGAGTCTTCACGATGTTTTGATAGATCTCCCTCTGTTGCTAGGCCCATCTCACCTGCCCGGCGTAATGATGAGTCTTCACAACGTTTTGAAAGATCTTCCATAGTTGCTAGGTCCATCGCTCTTATCTCTCCCGCTCGGCTTTTTGATGTGTCTTCTCGACGTTTAAGTCCTGATTAAATATCTGATTTTTTTTCTATATGAAAGTTAATGTTGGTTTTACGAAAATGTTACTATAAACAGTCGTCGTGTCTCTGCTGGGCCTGTCAACGTCTCTCCTGAGCGCATATCTCCATGTGGCGTCTCCACCGACCGATTCAGTTCAAAAAGGTTAGTGTTGTTTTACTTTTTGTGGTTGTTGACTTTTTCCTATTTTTGATAGAATATAGGAAAATATACTATGAGGGTGATTATTTTGGACTTTAACAATGAATTGTTACTGTAAAATGTTTTTATAACTAATTGGGAGTTCTAGTGGAGGAGGAAATAGTTTGGGCAGTTCTCATTTCTTAACATCTACGAAATAGGTAAAAAGATATACAATGTTAAAGGAAAAAAAGAATTAGGTAAAAAAGATATACGAAGTTAAAGAAAAAAGGATTTATATGTTACTATAGGAGAGGTGACACATATAAGTGTGGTGAAGATCTTTTGTAATAACTAGGTTTATTGTACGCATTATGCTACGAGTTCATTTTTATATTTTCTTTCTAATTTTTAAATCTAGTATCGTTTTTTATATATAAAAATAAATATTTGATTTCACATTTTTATTAGTAAAATATTTATTTCATATAGAATATAAAAAGATTTCATTGTACTTTTAATATATATGTTTTTAATAATCTCTAAGTATAATTTTTTAGAAGTTATGATGTGTATTAATGTTTTATTTTGATTGGTCTATCTTTTTTAGTTTTGTGATGATATGTCAACTTTTCATAACTCAAAAAAACTTATGTGTCAGCTTATGTGTCAACACAAGGAGAAACACTTGTGTTATTATAGTATTGATTTGATCCATAGACAAGAAGAGGTTGAAAGAAGCTACAAAATAATTGGGAAAGTTATTTTTCATTGTGTACACGGCCCATTTAAGGCCTACTGAAAAAAAAACTCAAGTAATGGAGATTAAGTAGACCAGAAAACCAAGAAGACTGTTGTGATGTACATACAGATATTAGATACGGGTTGAGTTTTTCGGGTACGAATCTCGAACCCCATCCCTACAATACCGTTCATGTATTTGTAATTATCGGTTTGGATTCAGTTCGGATAAGATTTTTCGGGTATTTTGGGGTTTTGTGATTAATTTGGATACTTATTTAAGATATTTATCTAGGCATTTGCATATCTCGAATATTTATTTAGGTATCGGGTTCGAATCCGGTTTTTCGAGTTTTTTAGTTTTTTCGAGTCTTTGGGTATTTGTACTTCATTTGAACTAGAGGCGGACCTACCTTAGGAAGAGAGGGGGGGTTTAACTGACACACCATCTGACTTTATAAATCAAATATTTAAGCTTATAACAAAGAGATAAATCAACGCGAATGGTAATGTATTCAGTGTATTGAACCCCTAAACTTTGTTCGATTTCCATTTGTAACAACTTTTTACAAATATTAAATAGAATATGGTTTAGCTTTGACTCCAGTAAAATATTTTTCTAGGTTTGCAACTGAGATGAACCCAAACTACTTGAAGTTAAAGACCTGTATGGTTTGAGTTCTAATTCCCTTCAGGATTTGGTTCGGGTTTCGGGCAAAATGTCCTAACATTTCATTCATCGAAAAAAGCACGATTTTATATTTATATCTTGTTTCTTGTTCGGCAAGTCATTTAGAACCTTGTTTGTTGTAGTAACTAAACTAATATGGATACATGCTGTTCATCAGAACATTCTAAAGGTAGTTAGTTTAAAAGATTTGTCTTCACTTGGCAATATCATTGGCATAAAAAGCGAAACCCTTCACTGTATAATAATAGCTTCTCCAATCTTTATCATAGTTACTATCCATAGCTTTTCCATTTCAACTATTATATATTTTGGTTACAAAAATGGAAACTTTTATTGAATAAAAATTGCATTCTTGGAAAAGAATCCATCACATTACTCAAACGTTCATAATCCCTAATCCCAAAACAAATGTGGAAGAATTGAGATTTAAAGACAAAAGTATATTACCATCTGGATCCTCTTTACTTTATTGTCATAAAATCCATGGATACATCCATCAATTACAGTAGTTCTAATTTTAGCTCTAGACATAAAGGATTCTCACTATTTTTATCCAAATTGATTAGTTTTGTTCTTTTAACCAAAAACAAAAAGAAATAATTTTTAGAGCAAAAAACATTTGTTAATCTTCGTGCTTTCCACTAATCTCCCTTTTCTTTCTCCAAATCTTTTCCCGGAAAAATTTAATCAATTTCAGGTTTTTAATCAGAAACATAATCTGATAGAGAAAGGAGAGGAGAGATAGAGAGAGACACGAGGATGCCTCCTCCTCCTCCTGAAGAAGAAGAAACCCGACCGAAACCCGAAACGGGTTCGGGTCAAACCTCAGAACGCGATACCAATCAATCACAACCGCCTCCACCGCAACCGCAACCGCAACCGCAACAGCCACCACCGCAACCGTATCCGTCGGTTATGGGTTTTCCGGAATACCAACAACCACCACCACCTTACTCAAATTATCCAAACGGGCCTTACAATCAATACCCCTACGCGCAAGCCCCACCCGCGTCGTATTACGGATCTTACCCGCCCCAACAAAATCCGGTTTACCAAAGACCAGCTTCTTCCGGTTTTTTCAGAGGGATTTTAACCGGTTTAATCGTTTTAATTGTCCTCCTCTGCATCTCCACCACCATAACCTGGCTCGTTCTACGTCCTCAGGTTCCGGTTTTCTCCTTAACCAATTTCACCGTATCGAATTTCAACGTAACCGGACCGGTTTTCTCCGCCCAATGGACGGCTAATTTCACCGTGGATAATCCGAACACGAAATTGAAAGGCTACTTCGATCGAATCCAAGGATTTGTATATAACCAAAACGCCGTCGGAGAAGACGAGTTCATAGCGTCGGAGTTTATAAAACCGGTTTACGTGGAGACGAAGAAATCGGTTGAGATCGGAGCAATTATTTCGGCGGGGGATAAGACTCAGCCGACAGTTCCGAGCTGGGTCGTGGACGAAATGAAGAAAGAAAGGGAAACCGGAACGGTGACGTTTCATCTGAGATTGGCCATTGGTGTCACTTTTAAGACAGAAGGTTGGTCGGCGCGTGAGAGCGGACTTAAAGTGTTTTGTGGGAAGTTGAAAGCTGTGTTTGAAGGTGCCTCTGGAAACGGTACCGTTTCTTTGCCTAAGCCTCTTCCTTGTTTGGTTTATGTTTGATTCTTTTTCTTCTTTTCATTTTTTTTTTACTTTCTCTTGTAACGTTTCATTGTTTATACAAAATTCAATCGTGAATTTTAAAAAACGTTTAGGGAAAAAAACGTATTACCTTAGGGATTAGAAATCACGGGCTTTAAACTTTTTGGTTATCAAAAAAAAACAAAACAAAAAGTTGAAGAGCGTGACCAAGGGGACAAGACTCATGTCCGATCACTTTCATCGACATAGACTTATTTAATACCGTTGCCCTTTTGGACGAGTCTCTTAGGTTCAGAGTGTCATTGTCACTTGCTGCGACGATGTCCATATGCATAGGGAACTCCTAATGTCTAAACTTATGAAAATAAATGGATTCAGTTTTAAGTGAACAAATAAAAAGATGAATTAAATTTTCAATTTCTGAATCAAGTTTTGTTTAAAAAAAATATTAATAGCGGTTTTATTTTTTTCAAAATATGCAAAATCGATTCATTTTCTCATCATATAGCAGTACTTAAAACTCAAGGTTGACCATGTAGTAGACAAATGACGAAGAGGTTAAGTGTATCTCTAATAATGGAACTTATATTTGTTTAGATTTGGAATCAGCGTGATGCTAGAGTACTTTCTTGTTAGTCAATCTTGACAAGCTTGTCCAAATTTTTACACTTAACTGAAAACACTAATTATATTTTCTTAGAGATGATGTTGATAAATGATATGAAGGTTTGAAGTCAATTGTCACTTTTTTTTGGTAGCACCCCGTTCCGAAAGAATTTCATCAAATCTGTATAACCAAAACCAATTCATAAAACCACCGATTTGAATTTTAAACCGCCGCTTCTAACGCTAACCCGCGAAAACACATTTAAAAAGCACAAAGAGGGGAAAATGAGAGGCAAAAGAGGGATGAGTGACAGAGGAATAACTCAGCGAAGGGACAAGTTGCTAAACACGCAACACCGAAGATTTGATATAACAAATCTACGATACAACGAACTTAACACCAAACAATGCACTTAAAGAACCACAAACAACAAAATTGGCATCCCAAAATGCCTTAGACAAAACCCCTGGTTCCACTCCATAACCCGACGTCCTCCCACAGGACCCTGAGGCTTCTTTTCCCTTCTGGAGGGAACACATTCTCCTCCTTCCCACACAACGAACATCAATCTCAAAAAATATCCTAATCACTACAACACCCTAGACTTAATCATGTTCTCAAACATCAAACATGATCGACTCGACACTCAAGCAAGATTAACAATCAAGATGCGTTAAACCAATTCTACCGGAGAAATTTCTAAACCAAGCATACGAGGAAATTATGCATTTAGCTCCTCACTTTTGTCACAAGTCGAGATCCTGACTCGGTTGACTGACGAACCACCTTTGGAAAGAAGGAAATGAACTAGGAAAGTCTAGGTTATATCTGACTCGGGAACATGTCAAAATGGAAACTTTCCATTTATGGAAACCTGCCATAAATGAAAAGTTCCAAAAAAGGAAACCTGCCCGAAAAGGAAACTTCTAAAAATGAAAAATTTCAAATATGAAAACATAACATAAATGGTAAATTCCTGAAAAGGAAGCCCGAGACCAAGGGCAAAATAGTCAGTTCACTCACCGGGAAAGAAAACATCCTCAACAGCGTCTCGGGTTGTCGTGATTTCCTAGAAACAAGAACTCAGAGTTCATCAACTCTCCTCCTGGCACGGACAGCTTCGCTGCATCAACTCCCAGGACACGCTTCTCATATGAATCCAGAACTGGTTTTCCTTATACCGATAGATTCATATGAGTCCCTACAACAACCAATAAACACCTCTAAGCCAACAAAACATGATTTACAAAAAAAAACATGACAATTCTGGAAATTTGGCAGATTCACAGACACTCATAAACAAGGGTATAAATCCAAAATTAACAGTTAACTCTTCGATCCAAACGGTTAGAATCAAGCCCTAGGCTTCCTCCAGTCGCAGCTTCAATTTCATCTCGATCATACTCCGTTTGACCTCGAAAAAGTCTTTCACGCATAGACTGGTCCCATCTGCGGACTATATTGATACCTCTCGATAAAATGTCCATAACTTTCGGTAGAAAATTCAAAATTGCATTCTGTAAATTAGAGATGAAAGATCTAGCAGATGATCACTTGCTGTAGAAAAATCAGATCAAGATTTGTCGATTTGTCCAACCGTCCATATGTTCTCCCTTGGCATATCATGTATGTCTCACAGGAGACTGCATTGGTTTCTTTTTCGCGATGATGGATCGAGGCTCTTGCGTGGTGCAGTTCGGTCAGGGCTTCACCATCAAACTGGTGGCTGACTCCTTTGGTCGAGCCTCCGCTATTTATAAAGGTAGGGGAGCCCTAGGTTACTAGAGAGTGAAAAGACAAAAAATCTCTGATGGGCTAAATGGCTTTTGGACTTCATTTTCCTTCGGATGTTAATTTGAACCGGAAAAGGAAATTCCCTTCGAATGTTAATTTTTTAAGAAATTCGATAATGTTTCTTATATATACTTTTAGTTTTTGTTTATTGTAGGCATTATACTGCATGTAAATTTTTGTTAATTATTTCTTTTATAAAAGATAATTTTTGTTAATTATGAAAAGATAAGAAGTTTCATATAATTTTATGAACTGTCTATCTAAAAACAAATAAAAAAATAAATCATGATTAAACCTAGAATGGGAATCAAAGCTAATGTAGTCCATGCCTATATCGTTTTTATTTTGTTGTGATGATTTCCCATATCTTACTGCGTTTTAATTTATTTACTTATGGTGATTTGCGATCAAATACTATAATCTAAATTACTCGCACAAGAGGCAACTATATTATATGAAAAGAATACTTTATAGTGATTTTTATTTTCTTGGCAAGCTTTGTATTGATTTAGATGCTTAATTTATATAATCTCGTTAGTAATGCCTAATGCGTAATTGAAACAGAAGTTAATAGAAGTTTTGTGGTTTGTCTTTTTGTAAATGAACCTAACTAATGAAAAATTGTAAAGGAGAAAAGACACTTTGCGTTATGATCAAATGAAACGTAACTTTAAGAAAGATTCGAGTTGAGCTGTGAGGATAGAAGTTGCTGCTTGTGAACGTGAACACGTCGGTCCCACCCTTATACCGAAGAAAAGGCAGAGACGTGTTTGTTCGCGACTCAATAGTCAACATCAGACGCGGACGCAACACAAACAGGCATTACAAAATTATGTCAATTACTATTGCTCATTAAACACACATAATACTTTAATCTAATGATCCATCGAATAATTTGTTATGTCCATATCCTATGTATCTTTTAAAAATGTTAGGCAGTATTACATTATTTGATGGGTTTAACGTTGCATTCACTCTTGTTCTATAGATAAGTTGGCCATCCATATATAACTCATTAGGTGGCTAGGAGTAGGTAACATTTTATTCTGTGCATGCAACACATTTTAATTTTATATTGGTAGCATGTCCCCAAGTCTTTTTCTGGACTGCGAATTCACTTTATCCGACAACCGGAAACGCTACTCCAAAAGACTTCAAAAAGTTGATTAACAGTATCTGCAAGTCGTCACGTGATATTTTACCGTGTTTTGTCCTCGCTCGCATGATTTCGAAAACTCACTTCTCGAAAAATCATCCATCTTATTAACCACTCTAGCACAAACACATTTAACTTTGGAGTTATCTCACAATACATAACCAAATATATAAGTACACTTTGATAATATATGTAACAAAATCAATTCTTTTAAACTCTCTTTAAATTCTATTATTGTTGCATAAACCAAAATATCACAATGTTATAGTGAATTTGATGTGTTATTAAAAAAATTTCATCTCAATACTGAAGCCCTTTAGAGCCAAGTATATGTTTATAGGTTAGGTAATCACTATCTAGTATCAATAATCACCATTAGAAATTCAAATATCCATTTTAGTTATAAACATAAAATAATTCAAATAAAGTAAGAAAAAAATCATTGGTTTTGAAGTATTAACCTCAAAAAGGATTACATGATCATCTCTCTCCTAATTTGCGTTGCGAACATTTTATCAATTTTTGTTTTTACAAAATTACAGCCGCCTTGACTTACTGATATTACAAGTTTCTTCCACAAGATGCAATATTTGTTCAACAACTTCATATCAGAACTAAAAAGTACTAAAAAAATGCGAATGTTAAAGACAATTTGTTATAAGAATTTTAAGCACCGACGTAAGTCTGATATAAGCAAATATAGTGGAAAATTATGTTACCACGTGGGAACATAAACCGTAAATGCCGATTGTCTACCTGCCAATTTTTATTTCACACACGATTAACCACATAATAAGATAGGTTACAGGCGTATTTTAGCAACGAGTTTAGAGTCAAATCCAATAATAGAATGACACGTAACTAACTCCCAATTTAAATTTTCTTTTTAATTACAAATTGCAATTGCATAATAAGAATAAATGCACATGCGCCATGTTCTTGTTCAAATAAAATAGTATACTTAATCAATAAAAACATCTCTAATCCCACTATAAATTTATTTCAAAATAGAGTTTATAATAAAGTTTGTTCTAATTTCCAATGCTATTTCATTTTAATTTTTAAAATGGAGTAAAAATAGACACTATTCCATATTTAGAGTAAAAATTAAAATTACTTATATTTTAAAAAATTTATTAGTTGTTTCATTTGAAGTATTACATTCTATTTTGTTTTAGAATCACTCTATTTTATATATATAAAAAAAAGATTGGAGTATTACCTCGAAGATGTCATGACAACAAAATAGACGCATGTTGCAATTTTAACCAAATCAATCATGAGAGAAACTTCCATCATCTCAACACAATATGCTTTTTCTAAAAAAATACCATTTTCACCAACAAAATAATGCATTTTGTATCAACATATATTTTGCCTCACCTTATTTATTTATTTTGAGTATACGTATAACCATTTCTTCTCAATTTTCTTCAAACGTATAGTGATATACATTTAAGAATACAAGTATACACAAACCATATCACTCATAACCATTTTTTTTGCCTCCCATCATCACTAGTCACGACCATACACTAAAAGAAGAAACATTATCATTGAAAGAGAGAGAAAGGTACAGCAGTGGCAGAACCGTAAATAAAAAAAAAGATGTCTAAAGATTGTGGTAACCACGGAGGCGGCAAAGAAGCAGCCGTCCGGCGAATCTGCACCGCCGTAATCGCCTTCATCATAATAGTCCTAATCACAATCTTCTTGGTTTGGGTCATACTCAGGCCAACTAAACCAAGATTCATCCTCCAAGACGCCACCGTCTTCGCCTTCAACCTCTCTCAACCAAACCTCCTCACATCAAACTTCCAAGTCACTCTCGCTTCTCGCAACCCTAACTCCAAGATCGGAATCTACTACGACCGTCTCCACGTGTACGCGACTTACAGGAACCAGCAGATAACTCTCCGGACGGCGATTCCTCCGACGTATCAAGGTCACAAAGAAGACAACGTTTGGTCTCCGTTTGTTTACGGGACGGCGGTTCCGGTGGCGCCGTACAACTCCGTCGCTTTGGCTGACGAGCAAGGTCGTGGGTTTGTAGCGTTGATGATACGCGCCGATGGGCGCGTGAGGTGGAAAGTAGGGACGTTGATCACCGGAAAATACCATATACATGTTCGGTGTCCGGCGTATATCAATCTTGGAAACAAAGCTGCTGGTGTTCTTGTCGGTGATAACGCCGTTAAGTATACGTTGGTTACTAAATGCAGTGTCAACGTTTAGAACTTTGACGGCGTTAAGTTAGCTCTTTTTTTTTAATCTATAATCAATCATTTTCTTTTTCTTTTTTTCCTCTGCTCAATTACCAAACTTCCAAATTTAACCATCCGGATAATAATAGTTGACAAAAAAAAACCATCCGGATAATATATTATGTTTCAATACTCTTCGGTGTTAAAACTTATTGTTGATAGAGTTATTACAATGTTGATAATAAAACTTAGTGTTCAACTTGAAGAAATTGATTGGTGTTGATTATAAAACTTGTATTGGAGGAATAGCTTTGGTTTAAATGCTGGTTAGCATGGGTTTAATGTTAGTTACAATAAACTAGAATTTGTTAGATGGTTTAATTATTGGTTTACTATATATATATATATATAATACGTGATACATTGTAAAATTTGAGATGAATAATACACTTTACTCTTTTACACTTTTTTCTTCTTCTTCTTCTTCTTCTTCACCTTCTTGATTCATCTTCACTAGAGATCAATTTATCATTGTTAACATGGTATCATAGCTTGAAATTACTTCTGCAAACGAGAAACGAAGATGAGCTTTTCGATTTCTCTTTTTCGTTTCATCGAAATGCTTGTTATCGCGCTGGGTGAATTGATCTTGATAGTTATCTTTCTTTTTCTGATTCTGTTCTTCATCGTCTCTTTCATTTGACCTCTAGTGTGTTTGAATCTATTTTTTTCTTCATCACACTCTCTCTATAAAATCGTTAACAATGACGATTTCTGATGTAGAAGTTTCAGATACTTCGCAAAATCAGAGTTACAATCCGACGGATTTCTATGAAAATCTGTATTACTTGCACAATAATGATCATGCTGGTTTGATTCTTGTTTCAGATCGCCTAACGACACCTTCTGATTTTCATTCTTGGAGAAGATCAGTACGTATGACTCTGAATGTGCGAAACAAGCTGGAGTTCATTGACGGAACCATTCCTAAACCACCTGAGGGACATCGCGATGCAGGTGCGTGGTCTAGATGCAATGATATAGTTGATACTTGGTTGATGAATTTCGTTTCAAAGAAAATTGGTCAAAGCCTATTGTTCATTTCTACTGCCGAAGGGATATGGAGAAATTTGTCCTCTAGATTTAAGCAAGACGATGCTCCTAGGGTGTTTGATATAGGACAAAGGTTAAGTAAGATAGAACAAGGATATGTTTCTACTTACTATACAGAACTAGTAACTCTCTGGGAAGAACACAAAAATTATGTTGAGTTACCATTATGCACATGTGGGAGATGTGAGAGTTCTGCAGCTGTGAAATGGGAAGCATTGCAACAGAGAAAGCATGTTACTAAATTTCTTATGGGATTAAATCAATCTTATGAGCAAACCAGACGATATATCTTGATGTTGAAGCCAATCCCAACCATAGAGGAAGCTTATAATATTGTAACACAAGATGAGCGACAAAAGGTTATTAGGCCTAATACAAGAGGTGATAATGTAGTGTTTCAAGCAAATGGTCCTGATAGAAATGAGAAGATCTTGCAGCCTCAACAATTTGACAACAATGGGTGTATAACAGCTTATAACACAAACAAACTGTTTCAAAAGCCGATATGTACAAATTGTGGAAAGCTTGGACACACTATTGAGAAGTGTATCAAGATACATGGATGTCCTCCGGGCTATAAAACATCAGGACCTAGATACATGAAACAAAAAGGGTTTGGAGCTCAACAGGGAACATTTTCTCAGCCTCAAAAGGAAAATGCGATTGCTAATGTGTATTTAGATTCACACAGCTATCCAACAGTGTATCCTGCTCCACCTAATCTGTATCAATCTCAAGCCTTACTGCCTACACCACCAATGCCACCAGTCTTGAATGGTGGAAATGTCTTGAATCTACAGAACTTTACAAAAGAACAGATTCAGAATCTACTTGCTCAATTCAGTCAGCTTGGACAATCGACTCAAGCAACACATAATCAAGAAAGTCTAGTTTCATCTTCAAGACCTTCTATAACAGAACATGGGGTCATGGCAACACAATCCACCTCCGGCAATCTTCCTTTTCTATCTACTAGTTTAAAATTCCAAAACAATATTCTCACTTTTCAAAACTAGTGCCTATCCACCCTTCAATCTATCCTTTCTGATGATGCTTGGATAATAGACAGTGGAGCTTCTAGTCATGTCTGCAAGGATATAGTGATGTTTACTGAAATAGTATTCGTATATATTATTACGGTTTCATTACCTAATGGTACTAGAGTTCCTATTGATAACATAAGAACTATTCATTTAAGTTCTGCATTAGTATTACATAATGTTTTACATGTGCCAGATTTTTGTTTTAATTTGATTAGTGTCAGTTGTTTGGCTAAGACTTTGTTATGTGCTTCTCACTTTTATCCAACTGGTTGTTTGATTCAGGACCTTACTCGGGGTTGGATGATTGGGAGGGATAAACTCCTACAAAATCTATACATTCTTGAGAATGCAACCCCTTCTAAATCATCTCCTCAGCATGGTTCCTTGTGTGCTTCTGTTATTGCCTCTGATCATGTCTGGCATCAAAGGTTAGGTCATCCTTCTTCATCAAAATTACAACATCTTACTCCTTTATTGAAAAATTTTAAGCATACTTCTCATACCCATTGTGATATTTGTCCCTTAACAAAAACGATTATCATATGAGTCACATAATAATTTGGCATCTCAGCCTTTTGATCTTGTTCATTTAGACATATGGGGTCCATTTCATGTAGAGTCTATAGAAGGTTATAAATATTTCCTTACCTTAGTTGATGATTGTACCCGTGTTACTTGGCTTTACATGTTAAAGAATAAAGGAGAAGTATCATCTATTTTTCCTGAATTCATTGAACATATTCCTACTCAATATCATAGTAAAATAAAGGCAATTAGAACTGATAATGCTCCTGAATTATCTTTCAAAGATTTAGTCAAAACACATTGCATGTTTCATTTTTTCTCTTATGCTTATACTCCACAACAAAATTTTGTTGTGGAACGCAAGCATCAACATATTCTTAATGTGGCTAGATCCTTATTTTTCAGTCTAATATGCCTGTTCAGTATTGGAGTGATTGTGTCTTGACCTCTGTATTTCTAATCAACGTATTACCCTCTTCTTTACTTTCAAACAAGTCTCCTTATGAGCTTTTAACTGGAAAGTTACCCAATTATGCTTTTTTGAGAAGTCTTGGTTGTCTATGTTATGTTTCAACGCATCTAAAAGATAGACACAAACTTTCTCCACGAGTTAAGAAATGTTTCTTTTTAGGCTATCAATCTGGCTATAAAGTGTATAAAGTCTTGGATTTAGAATCTCATTCTATCTCAGTTTTTAGGAATGTAGTTTTTGAGGAAACTATTTTTTCTTTTAAAAATGATTCTTTGTCTTCTCTTGATCAAAATTTGTTTCCAAACTCTATATTGCCTTTACCTGCACCTCTGCATGTTTTAGACACTGCATCTTCTTCAAAATCTTCTCATGAGTCTGATTCACATATGCATACTCCTGTTCATATAGATAAAGATGAGTATGATGCTATAGTTCCTGCATCTCCTAATAACTCTAGTATCATTCCTTCTTCTACTCATGTAGAACATGATACTCATAGTAGCTCTTTACCCATTGCTAGACCTAAGAGAAAGACTAAAGCTCCTAGTTACTTATCTGAGTATCATTGCTCTTCTCTTTCTTCCCATAACTCCATCTCTTCAAAACCCATTACTACACCTTATCCCATCTCTTCAGTTCTCTCCTATGACAAGCTCACTCCCATTTTTCAGTCTTATATCTTTTCCTATACCATTGAGACAAAACCCACTACTTTTAGCCAAGCCATGGCCTCTGATAAATGGAAACAAACTTGTAATTTGGAATCGGAGGCTCTTGAGGATAGTGGTACTTGGGATGTTGAGTCTTTGCCTCATGGAAAGCATGTTATTGGTTGTAAGTGAGTTTTCAAAATCGAATTCAACTTTGATGGGTTTATTGAAAGATGTAAGACACGTTTGGTTGCCAAAGGTTACACACAACAAGAGGGTGTAGATTACATAGATAAATATTCTCCTATTGCCAAAATGAAGTGTGTTAAATGGATTCTTGGTCTTGCTTCTATTCATGGTTGGAGTTTAACTCAAATGGATGTTAGTAATGCCTTTCTGAATGGAGAGCTTGACGAAGAAATTTTCATGAGCCTTCCACAAGGCTATACTTCTCCTGCTGGTAATCCTTTACCTCCCAATCCTGTATGTCGTTTGAAGAAGTCTTTATATGGCCTCAAGCAAGCCTCTCGCCAGTGGTATCAAAGGCTTTCTTCAGTTTTGCTACAGGATGGTTTTGAGCAGACTCCTTCGGATAACACTCTATTTGTTAAACTCACAGGTACTTCTTTCATTGCTGCTTTAGTTTATGTCGATGACATATTGATTGCTAGCAACAATGATGAAGAACTTCTGCATTTTAAAGACATTCTACAAAGAGCTTTCAAAACGAAAGATTTGGGTCCAGCTAGATTTTTCTTGGGACTGGAGATAGCAAGGTCTTCCGAGGGCATTTCTCTTTCTCAATGTAAGTATGCTCTGTCTCTTCTTGAAGATTATGGTCTTCTTGGTTGCAAACCAGCTTCAGTTCCAATGGATCCAAAGCTTCATTTGAAAAAGGATCTTGGTACTCTTCTGCCTAATCCTACAATATATAGAGCATTGATTGGTCGTCTTCTCTACCTTAATGTTACTAGGCCTGACATTACCTATGCGGTTAACAGTCATAGTCAGTTCCTTTATGCTCCCACTGATGCTCATTTGCAGGCTGCTCACAGAGTTCTACGCTATATTAAAGCTAATCCAAGACAAGGTTTATTGTACTATGTAGATTCTGAACTTTGTCTCAATGCTTTCTCAGATGCAAATTGGGCCACATGTAAGGATACACGCCGCTCTGTTTTTGGTATGTGTTTCTTTCTTGGCCAATCTTTGATCTCTTGGAAATCTAAAAAGCAAGATGTAGTCAGTATGAGTAGCACTGAGGCGGAATATAGAAGCTTAGCTCTAACTTCTTGTGAACTTGTTTGGTTAGATCAATTGCTTAAGAATATGAATCTTAAGGTCTCTTGCTCTGCCAAACTCTTCTATGATAGCAAGTTTGCGATTCACTTGGCCACCAATCCTGTTTTTCATGAAAGAACAAAACATGTTGAGATTGATTGCCATACGGTTCGTAATCGTATCAAGAGGGGTTTCTTGAAGACTATCCATGTTCCTACCGATAAACAACCTGCTGACATTCTCACTAAACCGTTGCATCCTGGTCCATTTCACTATCTCCTTAGTCGTATGTCATTATCAAGTCTTTATCTTCAACCAGACACAAGAAGATCAAAACTTAAGGAGGGCATATTGGAGGAATAACTTTGGTTGAAATGCTGGTTAGCATCGGTATAATGTTAGTTACAATAAACTAGAGTTTGTTAGATGGTTTAATTATTGGTTTACTGTATATATATAGAATACGTGATACATTGTAAAGTTTGAGATGAATAATACTTACTCTTTTACACTTTCTTCTTTTTCTTCTTTTTCTTCTTCTTCTTCACCTTCTCAATTCATCTTCATTAGAGATCAATTCACCATTGTTAACAACTTGAGTATTCAATTTTTTCATGTTGTAAAAAACAATGTGAAGAGCAATATTTTGTTAGTAGAGAGTAATGATATAGAAATCATGAAAAATTAATATGAATTGCACGGTCCGAAAATATACTCATCATATAATTTTTTTTGGAATAAAGTGATATGCATACTTTTTAGATTGGAAAATGTTAAGAGAACTGTGAAATGTAAAATAATCAGAATGGTTTAGTAAGTCCTAAAAGCTAAAACCACTCAATAACTAGTCAATCCATTTAGCCGGTTTACTTGTCGGGATAAAATGGTTGACGTAAGGGTGTCAAAATGAGCTGGTTCACTCAACTCGGTTCAGCTCGTCATCAGCTCGCATCTTTTACGACTCGGCTTAGCACAACTCATTTATTATATAAGTTTCAAACCTTAGCTCAAATTCAGATCACCAACCTCATGAGCTAAATGAGTTCGCTCAAGAGTTAATATTATAAATAAAATATTTAAAATAATAAAAATTTCTTGCTAAGAAAAAATAAAATAATCGATAACAAGTTGTAAAAAATCCAAAATTTTAATTATTAATATGAATCCAAATACGAAAAAATTCAAATCCAAACACAAGAAAAATTCTAATCTCAATATTGAATTACTACGTCTAGTCTATGTCAAAATTCATACATAAATATAAATTAAATTAAAAACAAAACGATTATTTTATTCCCCTTGTGCATGAAAGTCTTGAGATGAATTATTGATAATCTTTTTTAGATAGATACTACTTCATATATATCTAGGTTAAATTTAAATAGATAATTTCTGTTTTTAGTATGTTATAAATATTTTTTAACTGATACTATTTCACATATAACTATAATTATAACATATAATTTTAAACTGATAAAAAGTTCATTGTTCGTGAGCAAACTAATGAATTTTTAGAACTCGTTCACGTAATCATTAAATTCATTTATTAAATGAGCTTAAAAATAGAGTTCAGATTCGCTCAAATTAGTGCCGAGTTGAGTTAGTTCATGAGTTACACGCTCATTTTAACACCCCTATTGACGTATCCACCTTTGCCCTTTGACTTTGACTTTGGCATGAACTTTAGGAAAAACTAAGGCGGTGTTTGTTTGTTCATTTAATTACGGATTCTAGATACAATTTCGGATAGTGTATGTTTGTTGTAAATTATATATATGAGCATTAAACAATTAAATATTTTTGGATGAGAATATTAATATAGTGTAGATGAGTTTTGTGCATCTAAGAAGTGTAATTATCTAAAATATTTTTCATTAAACTAAATAATTACACACTAATATTCTAAATATCGACACAAACCAAAGTTTTATCCATCACAACTATCTAAAATCCATGAAAATCACAAAAATTGCAAAAATACAAAACTGCAAAAGCCGCAAAATTTTTGAAATCCGCGAACATATTAAAATCCTCAACATTAGAAAATCCACCAAAACTGCGAAGTCCACAAAAATCACAAAATCTGCAGAGACCGCAAATTTCGTCAAAACCGCAAATTTTGCCAAAACTGACAAAACATCAAAAAATGTCAAGACTACAAAAACGCAAATATTGCAAAAACCGTCAAAACCACAAAACCTCGCAAAAACTGCAAATATCGGCAAATTCGTACAAACCATCAAAATCACAAAAACCATAAAAATCTTCAAAGTCAGTAAAATAACAAAACCCGCAAAAAATGTAAAACTGCAAAACCCCATAAAGACGCCAAAACAACAGAACTGCCAAAACCTGAAAAACTAAGAAATCGTCAAAACCGTCATTAGCCCACCAAAACCCCAAACCCCAAAATCCGTCAAAACTGTAGAAACCGCAAAGCTGTCAAAACCTCAATAAACGTCAAAACCATTAAAACCGTTTAACATATTAAAATTATTTATGAAAGATATGAAAAAATTTCAATAGAAAATATAATTATTTTATAAAAAATAATATTTTGATAACTATTTAGTTGCTTTATATGATTTTAAATGATTTATAATATACTAGAAAAAGTATGTCATTTTTGGTGATTTTCAATTATATGCATCTAAATGATATTACAAATTTACAAACAAGCAAATTTTCATCCAGATACTGTATTTAGATGCAAAATTCAATTGTAAAAACGAACAACATTCGGATGCGTTCACCATATATAGCATCCATATGCAATTTCCAGACTCTGCATCCAGTTAAAAAAACGAACGGACATAACTAGTTTTTAGAATATATCGTTAAGATCACTTAATTAGTTTTTGCTATTATAGTACAATTAAACCTCCACAAATTAATACTGTTGGGATGAAGATATTTTATCAATTTAAAGAAATTAATTTATCGAAAGATTATCTTTCTCAAAAACTCTATTTGGAACAAAAGAAAGTTACTAACTTATCGATGTATCAATTTATCGAGTATTAATTTATAGAGCTAATACCGTAAGACTAACACCCTTCAAAGATGAGAACTAGACTTTCTAAAACTCTAAGGGTGATAAGCCCGAGATCAATAAGAAAAACTCTTACATCTTGAGCTTTTAACAGCAAGAATATTATCTTTGTAATCTTAATTATGATTAAAACGAAGCTACAACATATAAAACGTAAACAGAAGTGGGTCTTGTTTTCCTCATTGTTGGGCCTCATAAACTATAACAAGAATAAAGATATGCACACATGACACATACATACACGGCCTGGAAACAGAAAAGTGTAAGCGCAAATCGTTCTCTGTCGCTACTTTTTTTGTTTAGAGAAAATTAGAAAAATTGGACACTTTCAACTTAGATTTGTCTAAATAGGATTTTCGGCAATTTTGTTTTTATTTTTACATCTCATACCCCTATAAAATGAAAAAAATAGTAATTTAAATTTTAAAAATATTAAAAATATGTAAACTATTAAAACATAAGTCAGACTACGTATGTATTTTTTTCATAAAAAATAAATAGATAAATAATATTTTATTTAATATACTAGATAAACACAAAATACTCATACTGGCCATCTACTTAGGTTAAAAATCGTATACTAAGTGTTGTATATTGATCTACCTTTGGTATATAACGTAAACAAAAGTTTCTTATATTTCTAATTACGGTATAATACGTTTGATGGTATTCTAGCCATATGTCTTTGGTCTACCAAACGCTAG
>OVAN01005792.1:0-22744 GCA_900406275.1 Anastatica hierochuntica | reverse complement strand
TTCGTGGACCGATAAGGCCAACCGTATAGTTTAGACTCTTCCGGTGCTTAATTTAATNGAATCCTTGCGACTCTTGCCATGACGGTTTGACGGAAACTCTAATCGAGACGAAACGAGAGACGATCAAGTGACGATTCGAAGGAAATGAAGATCAGAAAGGACGTGGTTCAGTCAATGGACTACGGCTGAACGATCAAGAGACAATCAAGTCTTCGACTAGACTTGTCGAGAGTCTAGTCGCCCAATGGGCGACTACACTTGCCAAGAGTCTAGTCGTCCAATAGGCGACTAGACTTTCCAAGAGTCTAGTCACCCATGGGCGACTAGACATTGTTTGTGTCTAGTCGCCCACAAGTGACTAGACTTCGTGGAGAGTCTAGTCGCCTACGACTGACTATATTTTGTTCATTTTTGTGAAGCGACGCGATTAACGGATGTTTACGGTGACTTCTTATCGCTCTGAAACTTGTCTATTGAGATCTCTCGGGAGTAATTCGGAAGTCTTTGGCGTTGATGTCAATGTTATCGTTTTTGACCTCAACAGTTTTTACGTATTCGATTTACTTTTTGATTGGTGGTTTGTACTTGGGTAGTTAGAGGACGTGAATATCAATATACTCTTTCTCTCTTAAGATTTTGCATAATGTCTTGCATCCTGATGCACTTTTTGATACTGAAAACACTCTAAGCCTCACCACTAAAAGCCATGAATAGGTAGCTTGATTTCCTGATTACGAGTTCTTTGGGAAAAAGTTTCACGCCTATCTTGAATGAATGTAGAGAGTTATTAACATGAATGCTGAGTTTGTACGTTGAGATTTTAGAGTATGGATGGGTTGGGAGGTCATGCAGCAATTCTTGGGGAGAATATTCTAATCGTTCTAAGTTTATAAGGTTAGCGAAAGTAGTGGAAAGTAAGGTTTTCTGATAGCATAACATCCATTTGGTTTTCAAACTTCTTTTCCCGTAGACTTAATCTTTATTTTATTGACTTGAGGACAAGCAAATATTCAAGTCTAGGGGATTTGATGTGTTAGTATTTTAGTGGTTTTTATTAAGGATTTTACTCGAGAATTATGGTTTTTAGTATGTATTCGGATTACTTTGCCGCAGATTTGTGTTCTTTAGTGTTTTTACAGGAATCGAGCTTGGATGTGCGGAAAGATTGCATTTTGGACATATTTCAAGCATCGAAGGAAGTATTCTTCAAGGCTGAATTATCCAGACAGTAGGATAAGGATCGATCGATCCTTGTGTTTCATATCGTGAACCGGATTTCATATCTAAAACCTAAACTCGTGTTTCCTGTATCATTATGCTGTTTTTCTGAGTTTTTTAGAGCAAGAGAGAGATTTGTAACCTAAGGAGAAGAATAATCTTCCGTAATCCGAATCAGAAAAGAATTCTGAACCTTACTCTTTATTTTTGATCAATACAATCATGTCTCTCTTTGATTTGATTTGTGTTGATTCTCTGATCATGAGTGAGTAGTTTGCTTGTTGGGTTTACGGTTCTCACATACGAATTCATTAATTTTTGACATAAAATTAAATGATTAGGGATATTATCAATTGGAGTTTCATCTAGGATTGTTCGTAATGCATGGAATTAACTTGATCACTTAGTTTCTGATCTTAGGTTGTTTAACGCCTGGAAAGTATTTGTTTAAATGCCTGAAGCAATCCTAAATGAGCAATTCATCTTAATCCAATGGAAGTTGATGTTTAAGTGAATTTTGAACCTATCAAACTTGTTTAGGATGCATGATTAGAATCCGAGAGTCAACAGAAGTTAGTCTCGAGGATTCTAATACATAGGGAATTGATACTACGAAAGTAGATGAATTCTACAACTGTGTTTGAGTTCAAGACGGTTTAAAACATGTTCCCTAGTCAATAATTCAATTCAAAAATGAAATATTTCCCTCAGAATACCCAATACCCAACTCTTCTTTGTTTGATTTACAACCCCGCTGTTGCTTTCTTGCTTACTTTGCTTTCTAAACTTCGATTTCTGTCATCTCTTACAAGACATCTTTTTCACTTTAGCCTGATATTTGATATGAAATTCGATGTGCTACCTTTGGTCTCTGTGGATTCGATCCCAAACCACTACATCGTACTTTCTGTGTGCTTGCAGTGTTATCTCGGGTGAAAACTTGAGCTATCATCTCCGAAGGCTTACAAATCTCTCTCTTGCTCTCAAAACACAAAAAACAGCATAATTAAAGTGAAAACATGAGTCTAGGGTTTTGTTATGAAATATGGTTCTCGATAAGTTGGTTTGGTTCTTCGAAATCGGTCAGCAAAAATCAGGACAAGGATCAATCTATCCTAGATAGGGATCGAACGATCCTTGACAGGGATCGATCGATCCCTGTCTTTTTGTTAGGACATTTCTTCTTCTTCATCAACACTTCCTTCGATGCTTCAAATCCATCCAAAATACGATCTTTCCACACATTCAAGAACAAAACCTGTAAAAACACTAAAGAACACAAATCTTCTCCAAAGAAAGCCAAATACATAATAAAAACAATATTTCTCGACTAAAAACCATAATAAAAACATATAAAATGCTAACACATCAACTATCCCGTTTGGTAAAACTACAGTCAAACACAGACACTGGGAACACTAGTCACATGGTTAGTTCAAAGTAAGATAGTTTCGGGACTGATTTTGACTCAATAAAACTTTTTTAATTTAAAATTTTTTAAATCGACTCAAAAAGTAAGAAAAAGAATCAAAAGCAAAGAAAAAGAAGCATTAGTAACAATGGAAATCCCCTCGACTTAACTTACACTGTCTCGGTATAAAATCAAGTGAGCAAGGTACTGAAAACTAATGGAAAGATAAAGAATAGAAATCACTTAGCTATTAGTCGAAATATTTGAAGATAGGTACAACCATATGTGATGTTTTAGTTAACCGAAATGATGTTTGGTTGGGCGCTTTGAAATTTAGGCAGAATGCTTCGACCAAACTGAAAACTTACTACAAAGTAGCATATTTTATGAATAAAAAATGAAGTATAAAGTCTGGAGCTCATACCGAATTTTTTTTGCCAAGTTTGGTCTCCTGAAAGCTCGGTTTGGCTTGTTTCGGTGAGAAACCAGGCTGTTTTTAATTCTGACCGTTCCATGGCTATTTTATTTATGAACAACTTATACATATGCTAATTAGTAGTGAATCTTCAATTTTACAACTTGGTTCACTTGGCGGAGCTCGACTTTGCCTTGGCCGAGTTTTCTCCGGTTTCTGGCCAATCGGGTGCTCCGGAATGAAATGTTTGTGCCTCCAAAACTGTTTCGATAGTTCTTCATATTTTTCCTACTTATCTAGCCATCTTCAGCAGTAAGACTTGTTTCAACTCCTAGATATGAGTTTTGAGTAAGCTGAATTCGTCGGTTTTGTGTCTTCGTTGAGCCAAAGTCTTGTAATCATCTGCACTAGCCAAGTTCTCACATTTTTCTGAGGTTGTTTGATGATGATGTTATGTCGTGATAGTTGGTTTGGCTTAGATTGCTCTTAAGATGCTGCCGTTGCGTTCCTCGTCCATGTAATCGCATTTTTGAGCCTTTGAATGTTGATAAAAAACGGCTCTCCATTGATCGAATCTTTTGTATCCTCAAAATAATTCTCATTCTGGTCACAATACAGCTGGGCTTTGATTAAAACAGATAGTTCTTCTCAAATTTCTTTATGGTCCAATTTCTTGCAATATCGTCTCCTTAGCCTCGACTTTGAGTTTTAGGGTCTTTAGGAGTGGATTGACATCTCAAAATACTCCTTATGACCTGCATTAAATAATGGAAAAATTTTGGTCAGTTCCTTACTTGGTAAGTATTGTTTGGCTCGATTGCAAAAATTTGCTTGGTTTGAGAACTCTTGAAGCTCCAAGTGTGTGCTTGCATCCAGAATTTTCCAGCCATGTAAAACAACATTATTTAATGCATTTGATGTGATTTTGTTCGTTGTTGTTGAAGATATTGACTTTGGTATTAATCCAGCCAAGAAAACGCGTTTCCGGATGTGTTCAGATTCTTTCCCGCGACAATACGCTAATCCCGGATGGTTGGATGGTCGGGTGTACGCTTGTTTAAGGTCTTTAGCTCGACCCCAATGTTATTTTTAATGTGGTTAGCTGGATAAGGGTTTTTTCACACCCTTTAGTTGCATTCCAAATGATTCAACAAAGATCTCAATGGGTTTCAGAGCTTCCCACTTTGGTTGACTCCATGGAATTGATTTCCGATCCTGAAATCGTCTTGGAGGAAATTGAGAACGTGTTGCATAGTAGAATGGATTAGTGTTGACATTGATGAATTTCATACTCCATTTATACTCATGCTTAGCAGCTCCTAGTATCTCCAAAACTTATTTTTCAGTTCTGAAAATTTCTTCTCGCTTGTAAGAAAACCGAATTTCTTCTCTCGATTTTGTAGCTTGGATTGTTGGGGCCATCATCGTAGGAACGTGTCACACCAATGGTTGTGGTAAAATATGGCTGGCAAGCCCTTGAATTATCATGGTAAGACGTTTTCGTTGCTGCGTTTTAGGTACATCTTTAAAGCGTGTGAGATTAAGTGTCTTCTCTACAAGTTTTTCTTCATATTCTTCAAGGAAAGTGTGTGAACCATCAAGCTTAGCCCCTAAAGCTCGAAGTTTATGATGATCATAGTCCTTATTTTCCATCATCAGTTTGATGAAGTGCTTGATCTCTCCATGTTGAGTGTTGATCTCATTGGTTTTTATGGCGAAATCATCAATTTCGCCTTCTAGGTTCTTGTTCTTCAAGGTCTTGTTCTTCATGTTCTCTCCTTGGTATGCAAGTCTTCTTCCTTTTGTCGCTACGTTCCAATTTTCTTCGGTTTGTTCAATTTCATCGCTTTGATGATCCTCTTTGGAACAAGCTAAGAATATTTTCTTGATAGACTCTTGCATTGCAGTAATAGAAGCTTTTAGAATGCAAAATACTTTAGATTTACTTAGAAACTGGCCTTAGAGAGAAAAAATCAATGCACACAAGCAAAGGTGATAACGTATATGATAAATCCTAATAGATATGAGTCCGTAAGAAAACATGATCATGAACTCGTGATAACTACTGTATAAATAGCAAACTACTCAATATTTAACATGTAAAACACGCAACAAACAAGAGAAAAAAGCGTGATATCAATCATAGATAAATGAAGAACGATAAAATAAATTTATTAATGAAACGATGAAAGAATTGAGAAGTCTTTGAGATGGAAAGGGTACGACTCCTAACGGTTCATTTCTGATTCCTTAAGCTTCTATTATATCCTAAAGAAATTCAACTCTACGAAATACAAAGCTAAAAATAAGTATAAATAGGCTTTCTCAAACTTAGGTCAATTAGGTTAAAGTCTGGGTTTTAGGCCTTTCAAATTTGGCTCCTTGAATAAGGACTTTTGACTTGATCTATTGGGATTGGAACAGCTTGAAAGACAAATTTTTTGGTTGTGTTGTTGTCTTAATTGAAACCAAAGTCTTGATCCTTTAGTTCTAGCCTTCCTACGCATCCTACGAGCCAGCAGGACTAGTCTTTATTATATTTGGTATAATGCTTTTACCAATACTCCAAATGATGTGAAACAACTTCTATATGAAATCTAACAAAATTCTATAGCTTCTGTATAAATTTCACTAAAATCCTTTAATGGCAAGACCTTCGTATTGGATGATATTTCTGATGCTCGGAAATTATTCATAAACTAGCTTTTGCTCCAATTAGCTCAATACTGCTCCAAAGTATATAGTTTGACCTAAAATGACTAAAAACACTATAAATAGAGGAAAGCTACCTTTACATGCATAAAGTTTCTTAAAAACACTAAGAAAACACATTAAAATCTATAGGAAAAGTGGTAAAATATTGGTGTTATAAGAAGTTTTAAATTTTCTCTCTTGATCTTTAAGATCAAGTGTCTCTCTTTTTTTTATCTTGAATCAAAAACCCAATCCTTATCTATGATAATGCTTTCTATTTCTTCTTCTCTTTTCTACTCTTTTATGATTTGTGAATAGTCTCTTTAGATGGATATTGGATGTTTGAGATTTGGCTAGTTAGTATTGTGATAATTGTGTTAGGGATTCATGTGTACATAATTTAACGCACATTTAACATCATATAATATGTTTTTTAGTTGCATTTAGGTTTTATATAATGCATTTAAGTGTTAGAATTCATATAGTTTCATAGTTGAGTCTAGTTTAGGATTATTCGCATTTTGCATGCATTTCTTTGCATTTTATAGGGAATGGATCTTGACAAGAAAGAGAGGACTTTGGAACTTGATTTTTGATGAAATTGAGGTGAAGAAAAAGCATTAATCAAGGAATAAGGAAGGATAATCAATGGAAGAAAGGGGGAAACAAATGAGCCATAAAAAGAGCAAAGAAGAAGCAAAAACTGCTCAATCATGTGGCTATTGGTCAGACAGGTCTATAGTAGCATGCGTGGAGTCGATAGGCGCATGCGCTAGACAGTTTGTTGCACAATGCATGCCACTATCGACCAGACAGGTCGATAGTGGCATGCGTTGGGTCGATAGTTGCATGCGTTTGACAGTTTTTCACTTTACGGCACCCTTCTCTTCCCCCTTTCCTATAAATATAATCTCTTAGCCTCCAAGAACATTTAATGCTACCTAAGAAATAATTTTAGATTTTTCTTCATGTTTCTAAGTATGATTTAAAGATATGTAAACACTTTGTGCTTGGATCTCTTTAAATTATTTATGCATTTCATTTCTCTCTAAATTATTGTTCTTTATAAGGTTTCTTACTTTCTCCAAGCTTCTTTCTTTCTTACAAAGACTGAATTTTTCTTTGATCTACTAAAGTTTATTTTTTTTCACTCATATTTTCTCATCTCATCTCACCTTTTTCTCACTTCAAGCATAGAGTTTCAAGAAGCAAGTGACACTTCTTTGTTTTCCATGGGCCTTCGTGACTAGAAAACATTGGATCTTGGATTGGTAGATTAGGGAGTGATTTGGTGGTTAGATAATGATGTCTAAGGATAGATTGAACTTAGATCTCTATTGTTTAGGTTTTTTTAATGCTAGATCTAGGATAAAAACTTGATCTTGATAGGTATGCATTTCACGCCCGAGAGGTGTTTGATGAAATGTCTAGGAGAGCCTAAAGTATGCTAAACTTAGCTTAGTGACTATATGGACTTGTTGTTAATGATTCCTAATTGATTTATCATTTGCAAAAAGCGAGAGTTGTGTGAATGTATAAATTTGGAAATGGCCTATTGTCATGAGAGTGGATTAATATTGTAATTGATTCCATGGTTGTGAGATTTGTTCTTTTGTCTTCCTTCTTGTTGTTAGTTAGCTACGTGATTACCCCCTCTCGAACGCCAATCCGAGTTTCCCTTCTTCATTATTTCAAGTCTTGTTTAGTGTGTTTAGCTTGTGTTGCTTCTTCTTTATTATCTTTGTTCTGCCACTTCTCTCTCTTCTTATTTGCTTAGCTTAGGAAATCTTGTGTATTCATAGTGTTTGAATCTCTAGTTCTCGTGGGTCGACCCTTAAGTACTACAATCAACATAGTTGTGTACATGCAGTTTAATGAGGATTGTTAGTTGATTAAGGTTTATAAATTTAAAACTTGAAGTTAATCACTAGCAAAAGCTATCCTCTTCAGGGATGGTTGATCTTTAGTTTTTAATGGATCCGAAGGGAGAGCAGGGAAGTCAGATTCCTGCACAAGATCGTCGACGGAGGAAGAAGGATGCCTGGCTAGAGGACCTCTTTGCTTCTTGCTAGAGGCGGTAGCTTTCGGGGCCGCCTTTCTTTTGGACCCAGTCGAGGGATATGCGGAGATCTCCACCACCTCCGGAGCTTTGCTCCCGGACGACAACCTTGCCTTTCTTTCCGCCTGAGCCCTCTTAAAGTCCTCCAGCGCCTTAGACCCGGATCCTGACATGTTCCTGCAAGATGACAAAAGATCAATCAAGAAGCTTGCCAGAAGCAAGCAGACAAAAGAATCAAAAAACCAAGGAGCCAACCTCTCACGGTGCTTTGGTTCAATGCTTCTTCACTCAAAAGGAATGAGATACTCCTTTCTTCAGCAGGGATCTCTCAAGCCTCTTCCGCCTTCTCCTTGCCCGCCTCCGACATCTCTGTAGATGCTTCTGCAAAGGCAAAAGATAAAAAGGGTTAATAACCAAACTGGAAGCAGAAGAAACAAAAACATCTTAAGCTTACCAGTGAATCTCCAAAGAGTAGAGAACCCATGTGAAGTCCCGACTCTCATAAAGACAAACTTGTAGGCCCAGTGCTTCGTGAAGGCCGCCCCTTTCCTCTCCTCCCTCTCTAACTCCAGTAACAAGGGAGCACCAGCGCGAGGCTGAAAGTAATATCTACCTTCACACGGAAGAACATGGGGAAAGTAGTAGGAGTAAAGGAGTTCTTCAACGCTGAGATCCAGTCTGTGGAACTTGTTTAGGACCTGGATGGCAGTGAGGATCCTCCAAGTCGGCGGGTTTAGCTGGGAAGGGCAAATGTTAAAGAGCTTCGAGACCTTCTTCACAAGGTCAGGCACCACGCCCCTGACTCCAGCTTCGAAATAGCCCTCGTACATGGCTATCTCATATCCTGGGCACTCAAAAGCCCTCTCGCCTTGCCCCGACAGTCTCAAGTGGACGTTTGCCCCCATTGGAGTACTTCTGCCTCCACTCCTCCAAGAGCTGAGAGCTCACGTTTGAAAAGGGGCAAACCTTCATAAGCTCCGGACCTGCGGCGGAGCGCAGTGGCAACGGATTGGCCTCAGGGATCTCCTTGTCCTCGGAAGACTCCTCGGCCTGAGGAGACGGGCTAGTCCTGATTAAACGCCTCCTCCGAACACGGGCTCCAACAGAGGATGAGGCCACCAGTGAAAAGTCCTCACCGAAACTAGTCATGTCTGGGTTCAAGAAAATTTCGATTTTGGGTCTAGGAATTGATCGGGACAAGAAAGACCTAAAAGCTAAGGCTGATCTTAAATCCTAAAGATCGACCCCTGGAATCTATCATAAAAGAAGCGAAAAGAGGAAGGAAGAAGATGATCTAACCTTAGAATCGCGGATCTAAAGCTTGATAAGGATTCCGAGAGCAAGAGTTTTATCAAAGAAAGGAAGAAGATGGATCAAGATTTCTAGTAAGAGAAAGAAGATGAGGCAAAAATTCTAAAGAAGAAGGAATAAAATGTTTAAAAGAAAGAGGAGAAATTTAAATGAGCCGCACACGTCCAATCATTGGCGCGAATCTCGCGAGAAGCATAATGGCTAAATTCTCCCTCTTCAAGTCTTCATCAATTTTCGCCAACGGCTACAATCATCTTTTCACCAAGTCAAATAGCTGGGATCATTTCAAAATAATCCCCCCTTGAAAGCTGCAAGCGGTTCGCGAAAGGTCAAAAATAACACCCCCAAGGCTAGACGAAAAAACGCAAGGCGTAACCTTCCGTTGCAACAACACTCATTATCTGACAAGGATTGAACCAAAAATGAGGAAATATTAAAGGAAAGCAGAGGCGGCGCAATTCAAAGCTAAAAAGGCCAAGCGACTACTGGCTTCCTGCCTAAGCCACCTGGAAGACATTTTATTCCACAGCTTCGGATCGAACATGCGCAATAAGGGGCAAACTGTTGGAAGTAATTTAGGTCATGGGAATTCTCAAGACTTAGATGGAGTACAGCAGTAAGACCTCAAGGTAGGGGAATGCCCAGAAGCAGGAAGCCAGACGACGTCCCATAGCCGGAAGCTAGAAGTCAGACGAGCAAGCATGGCCGGAAACCAGAAGCCAGCTGACCACCGCCTCTCCTTTATTTTTGCTATTCCAACTAACAGAGAATGACATGTATTTTAGATAAATATGCATATATTCTACAAATAATCATGATATATCTAATTCTTGGAGGGATAATCATGAAACTCGTGTATAAATACCAAGCTTAAAGGGAAACGTGCACGCACGAAAAACCCTAAGAAGAGAATCAATACAACAATCATCTTTTTGCCATCTTTTATCTCGAAGCCTAGCTAAAACACTCGAAATCCTTCGCTAAACATTCATTGACCTCCAGCTCTCGTAGTGCTACAAAGAACGACCAAAATCACTCATAACATATACCAATATTTAGTCTAATACCCATTACAATCTTAGATCTAACCTTACACTACCATATCTCAAGATCTAATGTTTTCTACTCACTAAGACCCATGGATATCTAAGAAGTGTCACAAGCTTCTTTAGAATCCATGCTTGAATTGAGAAGAAAGTGAGAAGAGATGAGGAGAGAAGAGATGAGATGATTAAATGGAAAGAAACACAAGAAGATCCAAGAATAATTGCAACTTTGTGAGAAAGGAAAAATCTTGGAAAAATGGAGAAAAAAGATGAAGAACAAAAAAGAACAATAGATTAAAGAGAAGACAAACACAAGAATAATTTAGAGAGATTTAAGCACAAAAGTGTTTACATATCTTTAAATCATTTAGAAACACAAGAAGAGCACACAAAACACACAAAAAACACAAGCTTAGGTAGCAAAAATGTTCTTGGAGGCTTAGAGAATGTATTTATACTAAAAGGGGGGGGAGAGAGGGTGACCTAAAAGCCTTAAAACACGTAAAAGTGGCCTGGCATCGACCCAAGGGAAGCTAGCATCGATCCCTGGGTCGATGCTAGGTCACGTTGGGCAGCAGGCTGTCAAGTGAAGCCAGCATCGACCCAATGTTGGCCAGCATCGACCTCAAGGTCGATGCCTGGTTCCCTTGGCAATTTCTTCTTCTTGTTCTTCCAATTCCCGTCAGAATGGCGTATTATTTGCATATACTATCCTATACACTTCCACTTGGCTCTTGATTCTTTTTGTTTCTTCACCGTTTAAGTATCAAGAATCCATCATCCCAAGCTCTCAAGTTGCTCATACAAAGGTTGTACCTACAAATGCAAAAGAATGTAATGCAAAGAAGAAAATCCTAAACTATAGTCAACTTAGAAACTTTATGAATTCTAACACCTAAATGCATTATATACAACCTAAATGCAACTAAAACACATACTAAATGATGCTAAATATGCGTTAAATTATGAACACATCAAACTTCCCAAACACCAGATGAGTTGCAACTACTGCTTTGCCTCCTGTCATAAGCGTGGTTTCCTACCAAAGGAGCCGAAGATAAAATAGATTACACATAAAGACGCGCAACCACCAAATCTTCTACTCTATTGTATATAAAAGAGATCAAAAGAAGCCAGAAGAACGTATGTTCCTGCTATGAATCATCATAAGAGGAAATCTCAAATTTTGTAATAGTAAACTAAGGTTGTCTTTGGCCTCCATGCAAAAGAGTTAAGGACTATATTCAGTTCGAAGCAAAAAGGGGGGGGAGCAAAATTCCATCACTAGGATAAGGTCAATAAGCTAGCAACTTACAAAACCCAGAAGCCAGCAGCTTCATAATGGTAAGAAGCCAAAGGCCTTTCAAAAGCCAGAGGCATGTGGCCTAACAAGGGCAGAGAGTCAGAGGCACTTCGAAAGCCAAAGGTCAACGGCCTAGAAGGGGCAAAAAGAGGAAGACCTTACAAAGCTTTGCGAGCAAGAGGCCTTACAAGGGCATATAACAAGAGACAAAGAAAGATCATAATAAAACAAAGAAGGGCCATGTAGTAGACACCAATCAGATTGCAGCTGCTCACCCTAGGAGACATCATGTCCCACGATTCAAAAACTGTTAAGTTGGAATGGAGGCGACGTGCCTAAAGAAGCTCCTAAGGAAGCAAGGTAACATACTCCAAGAATGTTCCTAAGGAAACAAAGGCCACGTGCCTCTGCAAGTTTCTGAGAATCAGAAATTTCCATGAAGGAAGGAGGCTATGTGCCTCTACAAGCTTCCAAGGAAGTAGATCCAAAGTTTTATGCCTTCAAAATGAAAACAAAAACCAAGAGATCTCATTCACGAAGGGAAAAAGCAAGGGGAACACGAGTTAGATCACCATCTCTCAGTGAAAGAGTAGTAACAGTAAAGAAAATCTTATCTATATAATAAACATAGGTAAGAGAGCCCAAAGCTCTGCTCAAAAAGGGAGAAACCCTAAAAAAGAGCAAGAGGAAAAACTGCTTACTCCTGCATTCGAAACAAGGGGCAGTAAGCTGCCAAACTCAGAGCAGAAAGCATAATCTCAAATATGCTTACTCTAGCTTGACAATCGAAAAGGTAGCAAGCCGACAAGTCTGAGAAGGGAGCATCATCTCGAAATTGCTTACTCCTGCTTAACAGACTAAGAGGCGCCAAGTAGCCAGGCTCTGAACTCAAAGCTTCAGTGCTTACTCTTGCCTCACAGACCAATACAGAGTGAAATGATGGGTTATGGGCAAGAGAGCATACTACTATGTAACCAATATGGCGGAGGATATAATCCAGCTGCCCAAGTGATGCGACAAGTGCCAAAGGCATGCTTAGGTATGTAACTACCACCCTTGAGTTTCAAATTCATCAACTCACTTTGGTTTTTAATGAAGTTACCAGTTAGAGGTAGCTAAAAGATATATTAAGGAGCCAAGGGGAAAATGAGTTGGGATCAAGTCATGAAAAGCAACAGATCCTGGCAAACCCTATAATTTTACTCAGGAGTGGGAAACCCGCAAACGCATGAAAAATATGACAATAGCAGGTGTTGGGAGTAATTTAGGTCATGGGAATTCCCAAGACTTAGATGGAGTACAACAGTAAGACCTCAAAGTAGGGGAATGCCCAAAAGCAGGAAGCCAGGCGATGTCAAATAGCCGGAAGCCAGAAGTCAGACGACCAAACACAGCCGGAAGACAGCTGACCACCGCCTCTCCTTTATTTTCGCTATTTAAATTAATAGATAATGACATATATTCTAGATAAAGATGCATATATTCTACAAATAATCATGATATATCCAATTCTTGGAGGGAAAATCATGAAACTCATGTATAAATACCAAACTCAAAGGGAAAACATGTACGCACGAAAACCTAAGCCACAAATCATTACACAAGAAATTCTTTGCCATCTTTTGATCTTAAGGCTCAACTAAAATATCCTAAAACCTTTGCGACATATCCATTGACCTCTAGCTTCCATAGTGCTACAAAGAACGACCAAAATTATCCATAACAGTTGGCGCTAGAAGAAGGGGAGCTTTCAAAAACAACTACGTGACGATGGCTGGAGACAATCATGAATCAGCAAACATCACACCAGCACAAGCAGAGCTCACATACGAGGAGATGTGATCTCAACTAGAGACTTTGCAAAAGAGACTAGAAGAGATGGAGCAACTTCGAAGGGATCAGAATACGCCGCGCCTACAGCAGCTATAGCTGGAGAACGAGACCCTCAGAGAGGCAAACTCGACTCTGACTGCGAATCAAGCCACAAATCGTAGGTTCAGGGTCTAGGTACCCCGGATGCCAGCTCTGGAAACTCCTCATACCAATAACCTGGGAGAAAGCACAAACCCAGTAGCAACGAGGATCCAAGAGGACCAAAAACTTGCTAAAGAGCAAGAAGTCCTGATGGATACAGAAGAGACGCACGTCGCAGGCCTCGCCCCATTCAATGATGAGGCCAGACGAATGGAGGAGATGTTCTCTAGCAGATTCGAGGCACTGCAATCGGTGATCGAGCGACTTTCGGGTTTCTCACCTCCCCTGAGGAAAAGTGCCCTAGCTCTTACGCGGAAACTCCCTTCTCAAAGAAGATCGCCCTCACCGATATGCCCATAAAGTTCACCATCCCATTCATCAGGTCGTACGATGGGACTTCTGACCCTGACAATCGCATCGCGAAGTATAAGCATAAGATGCTTACTGTGGCAATCCAAAAGAAGCACAAGGAGGCCGCCATGTGCAAGGGATTCAGATCTAGCCTGACAGGGGCTGCCTTGCAATGGTTCATATCAATTCCAACCGGAACCATAAGATCCTTTGCTCATCTGACTGACCTGCTTTTGGAGCAATTTTCCAGCAGCAGAGTGACTCCCAAGTCCTCTGATGATCTTTATGAGATCAGGCAGCATAAGGCAGAGTCGCTCAAGAGCTACCTTTACCGCTTAAACAATCAAAAAGTTACCATCCTAAACTGCAGTGTTGCTACCGCAATTTCTGCCTTCAAGAGAGGTTTTCTGCTTGATGGCGACCTATACGAGGAGCTCACCAAATATCAATGCAGAACAATCGAAGACGTGCTCTCGCGGGTCCATGCGCAGATTAAGTGGGAAGAAGATCTGCTCGCAAGGCAAGAATCTTGGGTAATAAGGACCGAGAAGACGACCAGAGATGACAAGCCCTACCAAAGACCTATTAGAGACGATGGGCAGAAGGGAGCCAAAGGACACAAACCTCTATGTATGCTAGACGTTAATATATTCCCACTGATTCATACTTGGCCGGACGTATCCAACTTGTCAATATCGAGCGCGGAGCTGGTAGGAGTCTTGAAAGAGATGGGAGTCCAAGTCAAATGACCCCATGGGATGAGGTCACCCAACAGTCGCTGGAATCCAAATAAATGGTGTGACTTCCACAATGACCACAGTCACAGAATAGAGGATTATATATCCTGAAGAATAGAAGTCAACGAGTTGCTCAAGAAGGGACACCTACGAGAATTCCTTTCCAACAAAGCTAAAGAGGTGCTGGATAATCAGGCAGAAGGAGCCCCAGCCGACCGTCAAGCACCTGATTCCCCAAGGCACCATAGGGTGATCAACGTCATATCTGGAGGTTCAGAGATAAGTAGAATCACACACGCCGCTGCCAAGAAAAGCACGACGCTCGCTAAAAACAATCATAGCACCCTGGAAGTCAAGCACCAAAATCTTAGCCAGGAAGTCATAAGTTTCATGGGTGGAGGACAAGACGGGGGTCCTGACACCATATCATGACGCATTAGTTGTCTCCTTGTCGATGGCGAATTGTTTGGTGAAGAGAGTAATCATCGACAATAGGAGCTCTATGAACGTACTTTTCCTAGGAGCATACACGGACCTGGGTCTGACCCAGGAAGCCTTGATCAAGAAGAACATGCCGCTAGTGGGCTTCAGTAAGAAAGTCAAGCAGACCATTGGAGAAATAGCACTTCCAGTGTGCGCTGGAGGAATCAACTTATCCACTAAGTTTTCTATCATAAATTGTCCCTCTGCCTACAACATGATCATGGGCAGATCCTGGATACACGAGATGAGAGCAGTGCCATCAATCTTGCACCAAGTACTCAAGTTTCCGACCCCATGGGGAATTAAAGAGATTAAGGGTGATCAAGAAAACGCTCGATCATGCTACCATACCACTTTGAAGGGAAAGACGGCTCCATTATAGCAATTATAGAGGTCAATTCCCGCATTGCATACTGAAGAGCCGGAAGTGGAACAGCTGGACGACGTTTCTTTGGTACCCGGAGAACAAAGGCAGAAACCTCAGAATAAGGGCAAGATTGCAGGAAGGCATACGCCAAAGGCNGATAGACTTTCTTAGATCGAACACAGACTGCTTCGCCTGGTCCCACGAGGATATGCCAGGAATAGACCCGAAAGTCATAGTCCATAAGCTGCAAGTGGATACCTCATACCCGGCAGTCAAGCAAAAAAAGGAGGAAGTTCGCACCTGAACGAGACCAGATCATCAACGATGAAGTCAAAAACCTCCTGGCGGCTGGGTTCATTAGAGAGGTCCACTATCCGGATAGGCTAGCGAACATCGTCGTGGTCCGGAAGAAGAACGGCAAATGGCGGGTCTGCATAAACTTCACGAATCTAAACAAATCTTGCCCCAAGGATCCTTTCCCACTGCCCTACATAGATATGCTGGTCGATGCCACAGCTGGACACCAACTAATGAGCTTCATGGATGCCTTTTCCGGGTACTGACGTAAGGATTTCTCCGGTGACGTAAGACCTAAACCCTATGCTTAATCCCACAAGAGAACGGGGTCAATTGTAGTATTTTAGGGTCGTCCANTTAGGATAGTAGAGTCTAAACAAGGAAATTATACTAAGGCTCCTAGTCTAGGCGGCAGAATAGTAAAAGATTGTCACGGGTCTCTACTAAACCTAATCGAAGGGGANTCTACTAAACCTAATCGAAAGGGGAAGTAACCATAGTGATTGTTCAAATGAAGCAAAAGAAAGTAAACTAGCATAAAAGTAAAGTAAGCAAGAAGTGAACTTTGAATCTAATCAAAATAAAAGTAGGATCTTGAGATGATGGTTATGGGTTTGGAATCAATCTAGAGCTGTAATGGATTTGGGTAAGGCTATATTGATGGATCTAGCTATTTCTAGACCAAGGATCCCTTTTTTGTCGATCAACCCACTCTCGTGACGGAGATCTATTCACCTATACACACTACAAGGCTCAACTCTCGTTTATTGCCCATCTAAGCATGTATGTGATAGTGAGACTCAAGCCCTTATAGCCATCTAACACCTTGGTGTCCCTAAAGGCAAACTACTCTCATAGCTCAAGGTGAAAAACATAGGTTTAGTTCTCACAGGCATTTCATCGAACACTTTCTAAGCGTCTTTGAGCAAGCAATAAACTTTTAGAGAACTAAACTAAATCTAGTAGAAATTATGCTAGATCTAGCCTAAATATCAATTACAAACCCTAGATCTAACTCCTAACCTACCATATTTGAAGATCCATAGAGGATGTACTCACTAAACCTCATGGAAATACAAAGACATAGAAATGGTCTTTGAGCATCCATAGTTTAGAAGAATAAATCTAAGAAAAGAGAGATTAGAGAAGAGATCCAAAGATCTTTTAAAACAAAAGCAAATGTTATTACAAAGTTTTGATCTTCAAAATAGTGTTTAGAAATGTAGAAAAATAAGATAGAAAGGTTCTCTCTTGTTCTTGAAGCGTAGAGGTCTATTTATACTAAACATAGAGTGGAAGAAGCCCTAAAACAAAGGGTATTTGCGGCCATGTTGTCAGCCATCGACCTATATGGTCGATGGGAGCCTACCCAGGGTCGATGGCTGGAAACCTACAGAGGAGGAAGCTACATTTCTGCCTGGGTTGTTGGCCATCGACCCTAGGTTGCTGGTCATCGACCAGATGGTCGATGGTAGCTCCTTTGGACAGTTTTGATGGCCTTTAGCTCCTCTTTGACATCTTGTTTCATCCCATCTTCTCCCAATGCTTCTAGCCTCTCTTCTCCATGATTTCTAAGCTCCAGTCCCACCTTGAATCCATGTCTAGAGTCCGCATAGATCCATCCAAGTTGCACCTACAAAATGCAAAGAAAAATGCAATGCAAATGCAAGATATGCCTATACTAGACTCTAGACTAATTCTAATGCATTCTATGACTAAAATGCCATATATACAACCTAAAAGTGGATGAAACTAAGCTAAAATGATCCTAATTATGCATGAAAATATATATACATCAGGTATAATCAAATACTTATGCACCCGAACGACCAGGAAAAGACATCCTTCATGACCTCTCACGGAATCTATTGCTACAAGGTAATGCCCTTTGGGTTGAAGAATGCAGGATCCACTTATCAGAGGCTAGTCAAAATGATGTTCGCCAACTAAATCGGCCAGACCATGGAAGTCTATATAGACGACATGCTAGTTAAGTCCTTAGACGCGGAAGACCACATAGCCCACCTGCAACAAGCCTTCTCTACCTTGAGGAAGTACAACATGAAGCTCAACCCCTCTAAGTGTTCATTCGGAGTAAGCTCCGGGAAATATTTGGGGTACATAATCACATATAGGGGCATTGAAGCGAACCCAGGGCGATCCAGGCGATCCCTTCGCCCAAGATTCCACGAGACGTCCAGAAGCTCACCGGAAGAATAACGACCCTGAGCAGATTCATATACAGGTTGTCCAACAAGTCGTATGCATTCTTTGAAGCCCTTAAGTTCACAGGGAAATTTGAATGGAACCAAGAGGCCGAAGATGCCTTAGTCAGACTCAAGGAATATCTCACAACGCCACCTCTTCTCTCCAAACCCTAAGACGGAGAGCCTCTACTCCTGTACCTGGTCGTCTTAGAGCACACCGTGAGTGCCGTCTTTGTCAGAGAAGAAGAAAGCAAGCTGCGTCCGGTGTACTACATGAATAAATCACATCTGGACACCAAGACTTGCTATAGCCACCTGGAGAAACTAGCTCTCGCCTTGGTCGTCTCACCCAGTGATAGTCGTCACATCCTTCCCTATCAAGTCTCTACTCCACAAGCCATAAGTATCAAGAAGACTGGCCAAATCGCCAGTGGAACTAAGCAAGTATGATGTGATCTTCCGCCCTGCCACGGTGATCAAATCACAGGTCCTCGCTGACTTCATAGCAGAATTCTCCCCGCCGATGATAGCAGGGGCAGAAGAAGAGGTCAGGATCCAACAAGAAAACAAAGGCGAAGAGGAATGGGAACTCTATGTGGACGGATCCAGCATATGCGAGGGGAAGGCGTAGGCCTCGTGCTCATATCTCCAAGAGGAGAAGTGGTATCAAGAGCAGTAAGATGCAACTTTAGAGCCACTAACAATGAAAGTGAATGTGAAGCCCTAATTGTGGGAGTCAGCCTGGCAAAAGACTTCGGAATAGAAAACCTACAAGTTTAGAGTGATTCCCAATTGATCGTAAGCCAGACCCAAGGCGACTACCAGGCAAAAGATGCTAGCATGACCAAGTACTTGGCCATAGCCAAGAGGCTCTTGATTCGTTCAAAGCATGCAAACTCACTCAGATCCCAAGGGAACAAAATTCGCATGTGGACGCCCTGGCCAACCTGGCCTCAGCCCTAAAAACAACGGAGCCAACTAGCGTACCCTTACTGGTTCTCCAATGGCCGGCTAATGATGAAGATGCCGAAGGGCCCCAGGTCTCTAACATAGAGGAAGATGAAGCCTGGATGACGCCCATTACGTCCTACCTAAGAGATGACGTCCTGCCCAACTTGAGGAGAGAATGCCTAAAGATCAAAAGGCAAGCATCCCGCTACTGCCTGATCCACGAAAAACTCTATAGAAGATCCTTCTCGAGTCCATACCTCAGGTGCATAAAGCCGCAAGACGCAGATCTAGTGCTCAAGGAGCTACATGAGGGCGAATGTGGATCCCACTCCAGCGGAAGAACCTTGGTGCTAAGAGCCAAGAGGGCAGGCTACTACTGGCCTACAATGGCCCAAGTCGCCCTCCAGATGGCCAAGTACTGTGACAAATGGCAGAGGCATGCCCAACTATCCAAGCTGCCCCCGGAAAACCTCAAGTCCGTAAGCTCTCCATGTCCATTCATGAAATGGGGAATGGACACCGTGGGAAAATTCCCGACAACTCTTGGGCAACTAGAGTACATTTTGGTAGTCACATACTACTTCTCCAAGTGGGTGGAGGCAGAAGCCTTAAGCAAGATTACGGATGTCCTAATCAAGAGGTTCCTCTGGAAGAACGTGGTAACACGATTAGGAATGCCTAAAGAGATAGTTACAGACAATGGTCCGCAATTGACAAGCAAAACCTTCAAAAAGTTTTGCAAAGATTGGGGCATAAAGCTGAGTTTCGCAACTCCAAGACATCCGCAATCCAATGGGCANNCCGAATCCACCAACAAGACGGTAGTCAACCTTCTGAAAAAGAGACTGGACGACGCCAAAAGCAACTGGGTCGATGAGCTTCCAGCTATCCTATGGGCATGCCGAACCAACATCAAGACTTCAACAGGCGAAACACCTTTCTCCCTGGTCTACGGAACAGAGGCAGTTTCCCCCGCCGAAGTCAGTGTCCCTACAGCCAGGTTAGAACTCCTAACCCCAAGAGAAAATGAAGAGTTGATGGCTTTGTCCCTGGATATCCTTGACGAAAAAAGGGAAGCCACCAGAATCCAAAACTAAAAGTACCAACAAGAAGTAGCTCGCAGCTACAAAAGAAGGTACGAACCTGGACGTTCCAACAAGGAGAATGGGTGCTGCGCCGAGTCTTTGAGAATATTAGGGACAACGCCGCGGGAAAGTTGGCGCCTGGCTGGGAAGGACCATACCAAATCATGGAAGTCAAAGGACCAGGGGCATACAAGTTACAAGAGAGGTACGGAAAAGTACAACCAAATAGCTGGAATGCGTTACACTTAATGTTGGGGTCAAAAACAGTAACAACGAAATCGACGCCCGAAACTTCCAGAGGCCTCCAAATCCAAACTTTGAAGCGAAACGAAACCACCAAAAGCGTTGAAGAACCGCTTCGCTTCGGAGGAATGTCTAAACGCCGATTGACGCCAAACCTACGAACGAGTCTTGAAACCGGTTGACGACTGAACTAGAAGCTGATCTAGACGTCGATTGGAACCGAGACTGAAGGTCTGTCTTGGCGCCAATCGGCACCAAGACCAGAGCATGGTCTTGGCGCCAAGTCAGAGTGTCTGTCTTGGCGCCAATTGGTGCCAAGTACACAACTTGGTCCTTGGCGCCAGTTGGCGCTGAGGCGCGGATAACGTTCAGCCGTAGTCCGTTGACTGAACCACGCTTTTCAGATGGTCATTTCCTTCGAATCGTCACTTGATCGTCTCTCGTTTCGTGTCGATTGGAGTTTCCGTCAAACCGTCATGGCAAGAGTCGCAAGGATTCATACTTTCTGTGGACTTCGTATCAATTGTATTAAACGACGACAACTAACTTAAGCACCAGAAGAGTCTAAACTATATAGTTGGCCTTATCGGTCCAAGAAGCTCTTGTCGCGTATTCCTATGAAAAATGGTTTTCCGCGATGAATCGTAAAAGTCACTTAGCCGCGAAACGGCCCGAAAGGGCCCAAACCGCGATAACGGTCCACTTACGATTTTCGGGCGAGAACCGGCCCACTTGCAATGATGTTTCACCAGGGTTTCACGAAAATGTCAATTTTTGGGAAGATAAGGAAGGATCTCAAAAAGACATAGGAAAATAAGGGAAAAATGAATATTTCCGCGAAAAGATATGCACGAATAAGGACGGAAAAGGAAATCGAGCGAGCCCACGAAGATCTATATAAAGGACGCGAAGTGAAAGAAAAGAGACAATTCATACAAAGAACTTTTATTCACCGCAAAAACACTTAGAAAAACTAGGGTTCTTACTTCGTTTTCGTTAGCGAGCTGCGTCTTAACTAGGTTACGAGTCTACGTTGTAGTTCTAGGTAATCGTCGCCAACAGTTCTTGCGGCCACGGCTTGACACTGGTTGCACACGCTCTGATCACGAAATTCGAATAAGATCCCTTAACTTTCTTTGTTAACTGTGTCTGTAGAATTGTTCTTCGTTTACGTTTTTTTTGTCTCACTTTAGATTCATTCTCATATTCAATCTGTATTCGTTCACGTTATCCTGTTTTAATAATCTTGTTACTTTATCACCGTTAAATTCATATCGCTTCGCAATCTGTTTCGTATCAATTCACTTTCGTTATCAACTTATTTCGTTTCGTAACTTGTTTATCTTTTAGTTTCGTATTTCTTATTTACTAACTCATTAACTCACTACTTGATCTGTCGATCTATGGCTACAAAGAGTCCGATAACCACATGACATTGACAGTGAAAAGTTCGGTTCCCACAGTTTGGCGCTAGAAGGAGGGGATACGCGATTTCTTCACGCCAGATCACTTTTCAAGCAGGAAACGATATGTCTAAAATAGCAAACGATATCGTCTCCTCCTTCGAAGATAGAGCAATGGCTGATCAGGCCAATCCTCACAAAATTCTCCTCGTCATCGAACTAACCATCTAGAACATCGACGTTGCAAGGATACTAGTCGATACTGGATGTTCGGCTAACATCATCTTTAGGAAGACTCTCGAGAGAATGGGCAACGAACCCTCTGAAGTTTCGAAAAATCCAAATCCGGTAGTGGGCCTCTCGGGAGAAGCAACTATGACCCTCAACTCGATTAACCTTTCGGTTATAGCTAGGGGCGTAGAAAAAATTGTGGAGTTCTTTGTAATAGATCGCCCAACTTCGTACAACGCAATCGTGGGCGTCCCATGGCTAACCTCCATGAGAGTTGTACCTTCTACGTACTACTATTGTCTCAAATTTTCGAATCCTTTCGGGATCGAAACGATCCACGGGAATCCTAACGTCTCGCAGATCTGCTTCGCAGCCGAACTAAAACGGAAAAATTCAGCTGCGACGCTTTCCTCCCAGAAGAAAAAGAAAACGGTCTCTGCCGAAGATGCCACAGAACAAGATGAAACTAAGATCTTCTGGCAACTACGGAAAGCCGAACTTCTGGAAGAGAAGCGTGAACCGACCTGCGAACCCAGTCTCTTAATCTACCTTGATGAAAACTTCCCTGAACGTTGCGTCGAGATCGGAGCTAATCTTTGCGATCCCTTAAAAGCCGAGCTTGTCTTTTTCTTGAAAGAGAATCTTAACACGTTCGCTTGTACCGCAGAAGACATGCCTTAAATTGATATCAGCGTGACTTGTCACGAACTCAACGTCGACCCGACCTTCAAACGTGTTAAGGAGAAGAGGCGGAAGTTGGGACCAGAACGTGCAACTGCGGTCAACGACGCAGTCGACAAGCTCCTCAAAGTCGGATCTNTCTATAACCGAAGTTAGATACCCGGACTGGCTCGCTAATCCCGTCGTTGTCAAAAAGAAGAACGGGAAATGGCGGGTTTGCGTCGACTTCACCGAACTCAACAAAGCGTGTCCAAAGGACAGCTTCCCGCTGCCGCAC
>OVAN01005791.1:0-22746 GCA_900406275.1 Anastatica hierochuntica | reverse complement strand
GCTTCTGGACTTGGGCTAAAAGGAAAAAATTAAGATAGGCCCATCAGGAATGGACCAAGCCCAACAGCCACTAAACCAGCCTCGCGGGCGCCGCCGTCCGGCCGGTCGAGCCGAGCCGCGTGCGCGCGCGTGTGGTCCCACCACTCTCCATACCCTTTGTAACATGGAAGAAGTGTTCCTATATATATACACTAAAGAAACTATCTTCATTTCCAATGTGGGACTCTTGTCAAAACATGTGTTTAACCGACACACTTTGAGCTCCCATTTCTCATTCAATATTACTCCGATTTTGACATATGATTATTGGAAGTTATAGTACACATTACAAGCTTTCCAATGCTACTAAAATCCGGTGATTCCGATCAACGACCTTGCCGGAAAAGTCGCCGGAAAAGTGACGAAACTCACTTGTACAAATGTCAAAATTTGAGTTCCAACAATCCGCAATTCTCTTCCTATTACATTCCAATCAAACCTGATAAATGGTAACAGGGCCAATCCAACCTAAAATAATGCTTAAAGCCCAAAATTTGTTTTGGCTCATTTGAAAATAAAAATGTTTAAAACGTCATTCAAGTTCTGACAAAAAAAAAACGTCATTAAAGTTCACTGGAGGCATTCAAACATTGCATGTTAGAATATGAAAAATGTTATTTAACCACTAGTCACATAGACTTTGCTTTACGTCTTTAGGTCAGAACTTGTACCTGAATAGTAACTTGGAACACAAAACCCAACAAAAAAGACGCAATCGAGGTCTACGATTTACTGAAAGGATCACGAGATCCCAATCTAGTGTAAAACTTGAAAGCATAATTCGAGATGCAGCATTTCGCGAAATATTCGTTGAATACCAACCCTGGAAAACAAGTGACTATGAGACTTGACTAAAGCATTACAATAGATGTAAGGAGCAAAACCTCCATTACCCCAAGCCGCTATGCAATCTCCAGTTCATAGCCGATCTTTCACCGCTAGTCAGGTGACAAAAGAGCAATTCCAAATTCCAAATTTTATCCAAACTGCAGAAAACCAAAAAACTACTGGGTGATGAACACGTACCTGATCCCACATAGCTTTAATGGAGAATTATGAGGAAAACACATTATGATTGCATCGCCAACAAAACACATCAAGACCATTTGATGGTGTTATAACAGGTAAAGCAGAGAGAGTTGAAACAAGAAGACGTAGAGCCTATGTCTTTTGACGCCTAATCCCCCCCCCCCAACGAATCACCACTGCCGCTGCATCGTTGGGCCATAGTGAGATGCCCAGATCATGTGGACCATGGTCTCCAGCAAAATCCAGTAGTCGACTAAGTAGGGACCAATTGTCTCACCAAAACAAAGTAGTTGGGCCATCATTAACCTACACCTGAATGAAATTATATGCAAGATTTCGATGCGTAAGAATCTTCAACCAATTCCAAGATCCCACAAGAGTTGAAGCCGACCACAAAGAGTTATCAGGGATTAAGTATCTCTTCACCAATCAACCCACAACGAGCTTTACAAACCGTCAGGTTAACTTGAGACCAAACACAACAATCATCTCCAATAAAGAAAAAAAATTAAGACCAACTTCCTCTTTTGGGAATCATACTTCAGACCACGAGATTTTTTCTTTATGGGTGTTCATTTCGAGATCAGACCAAAGAAAAGAAGCACATAAACGATCCACCTTTCAGAAACATCGCTTTGGCAACCTAAACGCTGAGCACAATAACAAGGAAATATTGTGAATAATTGACAGAAGAAGCTGTAGACGACTTGTGAAGGATAGCAACCGAGCTGACCAAGCTTGAAATTCAAGGCGAATCTTGACTATCAATGGCTCATAATCAACATCACTCATTCTCTAAGTGGTTAATGGAAACCCAAGATACCAAAAAAGCAGCTCTTCATGCTTAAACTGGACGTATTCACCATCTCAGCCTTGACCAATGCCGCTACACCAGCTGAAAATAGTGTTGACTTATTCAAACTTGTTCATAGACCTGAAATCTCTGCAAAATTCTGAAACATTACCACTACCTCCGCCAACTGTGAATTTCCATAAGTAAATACTAGGATGTCATCGACAAAACATAAATGCGTCAACTTGAAATGCTAACATTTCAAATGATAAACGACGAAACCATCAACCGCCTTCTTGTGAAGAAGAGCTAAGAGAACATCCATGGAACAAAGAACAAATATGGTGATAACGCACAACCCTGAAGAAGTCCTCACTTAATCCGAAGCAACCCAACCAATTCGCCATTAACTTGAACAGAAAAAGAAGTAGTGGAAATGTAGTGAATATCCACTTAATGAATAGCTCATGAAGCTCTATTACACATAAGACATTAACCAGAAAACTCACTGCACCGAATCAAAATCTTTCGCAATGCTATTCTTTAGCATCACACATTGAAATTAGGCATGACCAAAATCAAACTATAACCGTATTTCGGACCGTAACTGTATAAAACGGTTACAATCGTAACCGTCAACCGTAAAATACTTTTGCAGGCTTCTGAGATGAAGAAGAATAAAACTTTGAAGAAGAAGGCTACGACTCCAAAAACATAAATGACGACGAATCCAGGAAAGTAGTGAAGGAAGCCGAAGAGAGAGAGATATTTGAATTTTGTTTTTAGTCGGCTAAGAGAGATTTGATTTTCCTTTTATGTTTTTTTCTTTTGTTAATGTGTTTTTAATGTTGAATGCGTAAGTGCACAAAAAAATGTTGAATGCGTAATTCTCTCTCTCCAAAAGTTTCAAATAAAAAACTCCAAGTGCGAGCACATTTCAATAAAAAATTTCCAAATCCATGAAGCTCATTTCCGACGGTGTTATATGACCACCGTAGTTTCTCGGCGCGAATGCGTATGACTTGCGTTGAATTCTCTGTCTTCTTACTCTTTGTTCGTTCGATCTCACCGAAACCTGGATCCATGTCGTCAAAAATAACTTTGATTATTCCGGTTTGGGGTGAAGGTCATGCTATATATATGCTTTCCATGTTAAGCTTCCTATAGTAAGAGCTAATTTTGCACTAGATGGTCTTTAAAATTATGGTTCCAAATGGCTTTAACTCGGTTTTGATCCTCAAATATGTGAAGATGCTAACAAAGAATGGGAGAAGGAGTAGTTGTTGTTGCTAGAGAGCCTTGGTGGAAAGGGAAAGGACTCATTCATCGAGAAAATAGCTCATGTTTTCTACTTGGATGGTAATACTTGACTTTCATATGATTGATGAGGACATCAAATCAATAGCTGATCCACAACTCTGTCCAACTGTCCATTCAGGCTAACTTGGAGCTAGCAGTGATGTATATGCATTCAAAGGAGCATATAAATCAAACCAGAAGAATATAAGAAAAAAGTGACTTGTTTCAGAGTCTTGACTCACATGAGCTTCATCTCAAAGTGGAATCAACTCAATCAGAACTCAAACGAAGAAGTTATTCAACTTTCAAATCCGGTGATTCCCAACTTGCCCGGTTTGGACAAATACACATCAAATGAAGGATCTCGACAAAACCAAGAATAATCCAACAACCAAACCAATTGTCCTAGATTTTCAATTCAAAGATTCCCATGGAGAATTGAAATCAGTTTAATATGAGTTCGTATAAAGAAGTTATGAGTTTTTCAAATCAGGTGAACAAACTATTTCAGGAGGCTTCAAACATTTCTATTGCGACCAGGAGAGCTTCCATATCATCTAGAGACTCTTGAAGACATCTTCCAATGCACTAGTAGTCAGATGATCGTGAGAAACTTCCCTTGTGCACACTTTCCTTATTTGGATATTTTTGACCTAAATACTAAATGGATAATTCTTTTGGAGTTAGGTGGCGAATTGAGACCATATACCATGTATAGAAGCTCCCTAGGATGCATGAATTCTACCCCATGTTGTCTAGCTACAAGAAAGAAGACATTTTCCTTACTTGGCCAAAAAATCTCACTCAATGGTCTAACGGCTAGTTTTGTATTAATGATGTGATTTTGTTTCTTGTATTATGATTTAGAACATTGCACTACTCAGCCTATATAAGCTGATCATTTTATCATTATCAAACTATCCTTGACCATTTAAAATTAATAGAAATCATTTTCATTTTTTTCACAAAGTTTGAGATTCTTTGTGTTATTTGTTCTTTAGAAATCAAGTGAGTGATTCACTTCTTTTCTATAGAGTTTACGGATCAGTTTATTGAGTGATTCAACAATCTTGTTCGTCCATTTGGTTGAGCGAGTCAATCCTTATCATTCATTTCCACATTGACTTCATTCCACCTTTCCGCATCAAAGCTTACAAACTTTGAAGTTAAGTGTTCATAAGACTTGGAGTTATTTCAAATCTTATATCAATGATGTTCTTGCTAAGACTACCGTTAAAAGGCAGGAAGAAAGGGGACGTCCTAAGATTCTACAAACCAAAAGACTCTCATGTTTTCCTTAACCATTTAGTTGCATGTATGTTGTATGCTTAAAAGTCTATTGATAAAATCTTTTTACTAACTTTAGGCTCAAGGGTTGCTAAAAAGACCTACAAGTTCCACTGGGCACTCAAAAGAGGTTAGGTTAGCAAGGGTAAGCTCAAATAACATTTTGCTACTTTCCTGCGTCAAATGGATGATAAAACACTCTTTCATCTGCCATATAAGATTTATCCATACCGAATGTTGGACATGATCAATTTCAGATGCATTCTTATATGTCTTCATTGGTTTCTAGGTGTATGTTTGCCTGGCCTTTCAAATTCATCTTAAAATAATTGAGGCAGAAAAATGCACATTTAGAAGAGCTTCCCATTGCGAAGGTAAAAATTAACAAATTAAGTTTCTCTTGACCCAAATTACAAAAAGTAAAAAGTAATATTTAAAAGTCATATGAAGCTAATTTGGTAGTGTCATCTTTTTGGTAATGAGGCTAAGACTGTGGCGTTGATCCCTTTCGGTAGATAACTATTGCTGAAAAGCCAAATGACTGCATGAATAAAATCCTTACGAACAATATACCAAGCAAAGAGAAAAAAATTCTTTCGTATAGTCATTTGATCCTGGTGACTTATTTGAATGCATGGATAAGAGAACTTTCTTGACCTCCTCATCAGAGACTAAAGCAACAAGTTGTTGCCTCTCAGCTTGCAGATAACGATAAGGTAACAACCCCTGCAGTCGCTTAACATCTATTCCCACATAATCTTTCGGCTGGTCTTCCAAAAAACCATGAAACCACTGCTCCGCTTCATCTTTAATCCCTTCCAAATCTGTAATTAACACCCCCAACAAAATTTCATACCACTCATATTGCATTCTATAAGGCTCACATTTAGGTATGTCAATTTGGGTCATTGCCCGCGGCTGGCCCAAGTAGCCCTAATGCGGGGCGAGTTTGGGCTTAAAAAATGTCCAATTTTTTGCAGGCCAAACGGGAATGTGCGTGCAGTTTGTTGGCACTACAGCGGGTCAATCATTGCGGGTTTGCGGGCTACAAATAGACCGTAAAAAAACTCTTTTTCTCTAGAATCTCTCAGTTTCTCTAGAAAATAAACTCTTAATAATGTTCAGGGAACAAATCTCAGACTCGAGTATCGATATCATCTTCTTCCATTAGAGTTAGTGGAAACGAGACCGCTAAATTTGTGAAAGCGAGGTTCTTGAAATATATCTCTCTACATCTTGTAAAATTTCAATCTTTGTCACAATCCCGAGAAAATGCTCTACACTAATTTTCTAACGGATCTGTATTTTTGTTTAAACAAGTCTTAGTTAAAGTTGACTTGAGTTTTAAATTAAACTTGTGAATGTAAGAATGCATACAAAGTTTTGGAATAACATTTAGGGTTTTATTTTCAACAATTTTTGCTTCAAATTTAGTTTTTTATACTCTAAATATATGATTCTACTCATAAAGGACTCTAAGAATGTACAAAATAGAGATAACTACAAAAACATATACTCGATTTCTTGTAGGAGAAGATTTAGTTATAAAAGAAGATACACAAAATGCATCTTATGAGTTTGTTGGTAATTGAGAAAACAAAACACCTTTCAAAAACTTAAATTTTTATGGATTCATCGTACTTTTTCGAACCTGCATGCCGGCCCGCGTAGCCGCAGAAAACAATGTGGGACGGACATTGGCATGAAAAACCGGACCGCCGCCCGGCGCGGCCCGGACGCACGAACAACAACAATACACTATTCGTATCGGATTGTTCTATTTGAACGCGTGCAGTATCTAATTGACATCTCTACCCGCATATGAGCAACATGATGAAAATACTTAGTATTCTGATTCTCTATTTTAAGCCAATGAATCTTATGTTGAAAATAAACTTGATTTTGGATCAAGTTAATTATTGGATCATAATCAAATAAATACTTCTTGGACCAAACCCAAAACACTTGATCCAAATTCTAAAGATTTTTTTTCTAGCAATATCTCAACTCTCACCTCCTCAAAATTTCAGAAATTTTAAATAATAAAATAATATAGATATTTATAATAAAATAATAGTAGAAACCTCTAGATTTAGGATTAAAATATTTAAGATATTTTATACTTTGGAGGCTATAAATACCTCCTCTCCCTTTTTATTTGAAATCATCCAAAAAATTAGAAAACCTCTCTAGTAATAAAAAATTCTTCTTCTAAATTTCTCCATCCTCTTCCAAAATTTCTTAAACACTTTCTCCATTACTTTTAAAATATTATCTTCTTCTTTCCAACAAAGTGGTATCAGAACTAGAAGATTCTTTTGAAGATGACAAGTAATGGTGTTCCTTTCCAAATATCAATGCTCACAAAGAGCAACTATGATAATTGGAGTTTAAGAATGATGGCTATCTTAGGAGTACATGATGTGTGGGAGATAGTCGAAAGAGGGTTCATCGAAATAAAGAATAAAGGTAGTCTTTCTCAAGCTCAAAAGGATAGTTTGAGAGACTCAAGAAAGAGAGACAAGAAGGCTCTATGTCTAATTTATCAAGGGTTGGTTGAAGATTCGTTTGAGAAAGTCGCGGAAGCAAAGTTGGCGAAACAAGCACGGGAGAAGTTTCGAACTTCTTACAAGGGTGCCGATCAAGTTAAGACGGAACGTCTTCAAACTGTAAGAGGAGAATTTGAAGCATCACAAATGAAGGAAGGTGAACTTGTCTCCGAGTATTTTTGAAGATTCTTAACGGTTATAAATAACCTAAAAAGAAATGGAGAGAAGCTAGATGATGTGAGAATCATGTAGAAAGTTCTCTGATTGTTGGTTCTGAAGTTCGAGCATATTGTTACCATCATAGAAGAAACAAAAGATTTGGAGGCTATGACAATCGAGGAACTTCTTGGATCATTACAAGCTTATGAAGAAAAGAAGAAGAAGAAAGAAGACATTGTAGACCAGGTTCTAAGATGGGAATTGATAAAAAGGAAGAAGGTGGCTGAAATCATCCAAGACAAGGTGGCGGTCAATTCTGAGGAAGAGGTCGTGGTGGATATGGACAAGGTTGGAGGCCATATGAAGACAACTCTAACCAAAGAGGAGGAAGCTCATCAAGAGGTCGTGGAAGAGGAAATTCAAAATCAAGGTACGATAAATCAAGCCTCAAATGTTATAATTGCGTAAAGTTCGGACACTTTGCTTCGGAATGTAAGGCTCCAAGCAACAACAGAGTTAAAGAGAAGTCCAATTACATTGAAGAAATAAGCCAAGAAGGTGATATGTTATTGATGGCTTATAAGAAGGATGAACGAGATGAGATTCACAAGTGGTACCTTGATAGTGGTGCAAGTAATCATATATGCGGGCAAAGAAGCATGTTTGTGGAGTTTGATGAATCGGTGAAAGGAAACGTAGCTTTGGGAGATGAATCAAAGATGGAGGTGAAAGGTAAAGAAAAATTTCTTATCCAATTAAAGAATGGAGATCGTTAATTTATATCCAATGTCTACTAAATCTCAAGTATGATGACCAACATCTTGAGCCTAGGACAACTCTTAGAGAAAGGTTATGATATTCAACTAAATGATATATAATAGTCTTTCTTTAAGAGAACATGAAAAAAATCTCATTACCAAGGTGCTGATGATGAAGAATATAATATTTATCCTTAACATTCAAAGTGACATAGTTCGATGTCTCAAGATGTGCTACAAAGAGGAGTCTTGGCTTTGGCATCTTCGACTTGGACATCTCAACTTTGGAGGATTGAAGCTACTTTTGAAGAAAGAAATGGTGAGAGGGTTGCCTTTTATCAATCATCCAAATTAAGTGTGTGAAGGATGCTTACTTAGAAAACAATTCAAAATGAGTTTTCTAAAAGATTCAAATACAAGAGCCCGAAACTCGTTAGAACTCATACACACAGATGTTTGTGGTCTGATCAAGCTAACATCACTCGATAAAAGTAACTACTTCCTTCTCTTTATTGATGATTTTTCAAGAAAAACATGGGTTTACTTTTTGAAGGAAAAATCTGAAGTGTTTGAAAACTTTAAAAAGTGTAAAGCCCATGTCGAGAAGGAAAGTGGTTTTGTCATCAAAACTATGAGATCCGACCGTGGAGGAGAGTTTACATCTAAGAAGTTTTTTGAAGTATTGCGACGACGGCATTCAAAGACAAATGACGGTTCGAAGATCCCCTCAACAAAACGGAGTAGCAGAAAGGAAGAATAGAACAATCCTTGAGATGGCAAGAAGTATGCTCAAAAGTAAGAAGCTATCAAAGGAGTTGTGGGTGGAAGCAGTAGTTTGTGCGGTTTATCTATCAAACCGATCTCCAACAAAAAGCATATCAGGAAAAACACTGCGAGAAGTATGGAGTGGAAGGAAGCCCGGTGTTTTACATCTAAGAGTCTTTAGAAGCCTTGCTCACGTTCATGTAACGGACGAAAGACGGAGTAAACTATATGAAAAGAGCGAGAAGTACCTATTCATTGGCTATGATGTCAACTCCAAGGGTTGCAAGCTCTGCAATCACGCTACAAAGAAGACAATCATAAGTCGAAATGTCACTTTCGATGAAGAAGGAGAATGAGAGTGGAGTTCAAATGATGAAGACTACAACTTCTTTCCATCTTTTGAAGAATAAACTTTGGAGCAACCACGAGAGGAGCAAGCAACACCACCAACTTCATCAACTACAAGTTCTCATTGAGATAAAAGTTCGAGTGAAAGGACTCCACATTTTAGAAGTGTATAAGAGCTTTATGAGGTAACCAAAAATCAAGACAATCTTACTCTATTTTGTCTATTTGTGGATTGCGAGCCTATGAACTTCGAAGAATCTATTGAAATGAAGACATGGAGAAGTGCAATCGATGAAGAAATCAAGTCGATAAAAAAGAATGATACATGGGAGTTAGCTGCACTTCCAAATGGGCACTAGGAGATTAGTGTGAAGTGAGTGTACAAAGTGAAGAAGAACTCTAAAGGAGAAGTTGAAAGATACAAAGAAAGATTGGTGACAAAAAGCTTTAGTCAAAGATCGAGAATTGACTATGACGAGGTATTTGCTCTTGTTTCTCGTTTGGAAATGGTTAGACCAATAATCTCTTTGGCTGCTCAAAATAAATGGAGGATACATCAAATGGATGTCAAGTCGGCCTTCTTAAATGGAGATCTTGATGAAGAACTCTACATTGAGCAACCATAGGGTTTCATAGTCAAAAGATAGGAAGACAAAGTATTGAAGTTGAAGAAGACACTATATAGATGAAAACAAGTCCCGAGAGCATGGAATGCTCGGATTAATAAGTATTTCAAGGAGAAGTATTTTATCAAGTGTCCATATGAGCATGCACTTTAAATCAAAACTCAAAGTAACGATATATTGATTGCATGCTTGTATGTAGATGACTTGATATTTACAGGCAACAATCCGAGAATGTTTGAGGAATGATCAAGTTGGAGATGACGAAGGAGTTTGAGATGATCGACATTGGATTAATATCTTACTATCTTGGAATCGAAGTAAAACAAGAAGAGAATGAAATCTTTATCACTCAAGAAAGCTATGCCAAAGAGGTGCTTAAGAAGTTCAAGATGGATGACTCAAATCCAGTAAGCACACCACTGGAATGTGGAGCCAAGTTATCAAAGAACAAAGAAGGAGAAAAGGTTGATCTAACACTATATAAAAGCCTAGTTGGGAGTCTATGATATTTGACATGCACAAGACCTGACATTCTTTACGCAATTGGAGTTGTGAGTCGATACATAGAGCATCTGACGACTACCCACTTTAAAGCAGCAAAGAGGATTTTTCGCTATATCAAAGGTACCACAAACTTTGGCCTTTATTACTCTGTTTCTGACAGTTTCAAACTCTTTGGATATAATAATAGCAATTGGAGTGGTGACATTGATGATCGAAAAAGCACAAATGGTTTTGTGTTCTACATTAAAGATACGACTTTCACACGGATGTCGAAGAAGCAACCAATTGTCACTCTTTCTACTTTTGAAGTAGAGTATGTAGCAGCAACTTCATGTGTTTGTCACGCTTTATGATTGCAAAACCTACTAAAGGAGTTAAGCTTGCCACAAGAGAAGCCAACAAAGATTTTTGTGGATAACAAATCGACAATAGTTTTGACAAAAAATCCAGTTTTCCATGATCAAAGAAAGCATATCGACACTCACTATCACTACATTCGAGAGTGTGTTAGCAAAAAGGATGTAAAATTGGAGTCCGTGAAGACAAATGATCAAATAGAAGATATCTTCACCAAGCCTCTCAAGCGCGAAGACTTATTCAAGATGCGGAGTTTGCTTGGTGTAGCAAAATCAAGTTAAGAGGAGGTGTTGAAAATAAACTTGATATTAGATCAAGTTAATTATTGGATCATAATCCAAATAAATACATCTTGGGCCAAATCCAAAACACTTGATCAAAATTCTAGAGATTTCTTCTCTAGAAATATCTCAACTCCCACCTCCTCCAAAGTTCTAGAAAGTTTTAAATGATAAAATAATCTAGATATTTGTAATAAAATAATAGTAGAAACCTCTAGATTTAGGATTAAAATATTTAAGATATTTTGTACTTTGGAGGCTATAAATACCTCATCTCCCTTCTCATTTGAAACCATCCAAAAAATTAGAAAACCTCTCTAATAATAAAAAATTCTTCTTCTAATTTTTCCATCCTCTTCCAAATTTTTTTAAATACTTTCTCCATCACATTTAAAATATTATCTTCTTGTTTCCAACATCTTAGACTTCTGCTTATAAAATGCCTCCTCAAGAATAGCAACTCTATTCCACCTCTCGACAACCTCAGTCTCTGTATCAATAGTCCCAAGACTCGGATTTTGTAAATAATGTTGCTGCATATCACAAAGCACATCATATGCTTCTTAGCCCGCTTAGGCAAATTTCCCAACAGATTCTGATTGAGATCCCTTAATTTTCCTTTCAAAAGTTTCAGCTTCTCTGAAAACTTGTACATCGTCGTACTTGAAATAAATAATGGCATCACAAGATGTCAACACATTGAGAAAATAAAAAGGTCTATTGGACCCCGTGACCTAAGACTCCAAACGCATTTGACATCTCGCATGATCTGAACAACTACCAGCCTGGAACAAAGANGGGGGGGGGGGGGGGGGAAACAGCTAACTAGGAGGCACTAATGAGAGCTCGGCCTAAATTTTTACTAATTGACATGCCACCCCGATGATTTGACCAAGTAAAGTGCAGATTATGAAGAGCTAGATCATACATAGAACAATTCATAGTCATCTCGAGAAAATCCTTCATGCCACTCATATATTTTGCAGTCATTGAGTGCTCCTCCAACCGCAATATTTTATTAAAATCACCCATAAGAAGTCGTGGCTTATTGACAAACAATGGAGAACAATGGCGCATCCAAGGTCTTTCCATAACTCCTGCCTCTCACTTTCAAATTTCGAAGCATAGATGAAAGAGGAGGAAAAAATATATACCTTTGTAAGGAATATAAACCGAGCAAGGGACCATCTAAGATGACTTGACAAATTTCCTATACCACTGAGTCATTCCACATCACCTATATATGTCCTAGCCATTTATGCATATAAATCGATAGGAAATACCATTTTGGAAAATATGCAAATACTTGAGATGCCTTTGCTTCTTTTATTCTTGTTTCCAAAATAAAACCGTAAGACATAGAAGAATTGTGGAGCCAATTATGCAGAACTATCTTTTTTTTAATTTGATTAAAGCCTCAAACATTCCACGAGAACCTCGACACTAATGTGCCATCTATTAGAGTCTCACTCCCAATAGTCAAAGATTTGGCGGTAAGTTCAAACCTGAAACCACTACCATAGCAGCTTCCGTGGATTTACCCTTCTTCTAGATCTCAATAGCTTGAGAAGACTCCTCATGAGCCCTTATCAAACACACAACTTGTAGTGCATGCTCCACTTGAGCCAACTTCGAACTCCGAACTTGTAGAGAAAATTCATTCTTAGCCTTATGCTCTACTACGAGAAAACACGTCACTGGTCTAAGGGTGTGTTTCTTGTAATTGTGACCTAATTTATGATAGACAATACATCGTGGCGGCAACCACAAATACACAACCTTAATGTTTGTAGAGAAACCCTTTTTCGACTTCAAATGAATTCACTCAGGAAGCTCCTTAATGATATTAGCTTAAAATGATTTGAATCCTCAACGATCTCATCTGGGATATCATTCAAAGCAACCTCATCCGAGAGATCTGTCGAGACATTGTACATATAAAGACTTCTGAAACTCGAACTAGCTACGGAGATCCATCATGGCTTCACAACCTAATCAGAAGCTTGGCTCTACTCCATAACAGTCGTCATAGGTTCTCCTTCCCTATCCTCAGTAGCCATGGCCACTGAGAAGCAAACGGCGAGAGCGACAAATTAGGTTTTTGGTTATTTTTTTAATTAAACATGTTTCAGAAACTTTATTTAATGTATCTACTAAATTAAAATAACTCTAATTACTCCTTTACATATTCCAACAAACATATTAGAATATTCCAATATGCGCTTATTACAGTTTGTTTTCAAATTTAAAATAAATCTATAATTTTTAACTTAATAATATTACAATATTATTATTTTCTTAATAAAATTATTACAACAATTCAAAACAATCATGAAATGATAAAATTTAAAAAACCTATAAAATGTAAAAAAATAATTTTTATAAATTATAAAAATTTAAGTTTAATTATTTCATATTTTAAAAAAATAACTCCAACGGATTTTTTTTCACGGTATTTAGTGTATCGGATATTATCCGAACTAAAATCCCACGAGTATCCGAGGAAACCTGAAAATCCAAAATTCGAAATAACTGAAAATTATAAACCTAATACTCGAAAAATATAAATCAATAATATATAAAATTTAAAGAAAAAACGCGCATTTGCACGGATCAAACTCTGGTTTAATTTTAAAGGCTATATAAAAAATTAAAATCCTTACCTTTAATTACCAATCACAATGTAAACAAGATTTATATAGATAAATTGTGATAAATAATACCGTTTGTTATAAACAAGATTTATATAAATTGACATATCACACACATGCATAAAACCAAAGATATCAATATTCTCTCAATCATTATTTTAAAATTGTGAGTGAGACAATTGATTTTGTACAAAAAAGTTGTTTACAAATTGATTTAAAACATATTAATAATATTGAATATGTTATTGTTATCTTAGAGGGACGTAGTAGCGTGACATGTTACATTTCTAGCAAGTTCGGCTTATTATTAAGGAGAATTAGATCCCGTAACCATAAAAAAACTCATATTTAACTAAATGGTTATCCAAAAAAAGGAGTGTGTATAATGTATATAAATGCCATTTTATCTTTGGGTCCACTTGTTTTATTTTTTATTTTAATAACAATACAAATCACATAGTCTGTCTGTATCAGCTAGATTACAAATAGTCTGACTATTTTTTTCGTATCATAATATATTTTTTTCCATTTAGTTTTTTTTAAAAAATTAAATACCTATTCCCAAAACTTTGTTTTGTGATATTTTTTTGCATATCATGTTATTTTTTCATTCTCATTTGAATTTTTTTCTTATTATATACCCCTCCCTAAATTTTTGTTCTATGTATATTAAGTTTTTTTCTTGATATTTGTCTAGGTAATAGTTATAAGTTGATAAATTTTTATTTTTGCCCCCCTTTGATAATTGGTTATTTGTGCAATTTATAGGCACGCAAAAAATAGTTCGACTACAAAAAATAGTCTTTCACCGTACTGTTTATCATTATTTGCGACTATTTGCAAAATATATATTTGTTTTGAAAAATTCAAAATACGTTAGATAGAGAAGAAAAAATCTACATTTTTGTGTAATTACAATTTTGCTTCAATATATGTATAAGTCTATAAATCTATTTAAAGTTTAGTGGAGATAAAGGTATTTTAAAAAAAAACAACCAAAATAGGGACAAAATAGAAAAATTGCCCCTTAAATTCTTTTTATTTTTAAATGAAAAATATGGGATTGTCATATTCTCAAATATTTTTTTTTTTGCTATTACACAAATCTACTCTATTATTAAACTCTTGTTGACATGTAGACAAAAAAAAGTTTAGAGAAATAAATTTTTCCTTACAACAAAAGAAAAAAAAAATATAGTTAATCTTCAAATAATTAGGGAAGGTTTTTTGGTTGGGGTAAGAGAGAATCAATATTTTTGGGACAAGAAAAAAAGTCACATGACACATGATATGTTTCTACTAAACGACATATCTCCTGGGAACAATCCCCCTCACATGAGCCTTTCGATGTCAACTTTATACGACCACATACCTCCAATTACTAAACTATATTACAAACATCTTTATATTCTCAACTGTGATTATTCATTTTCATCGTCGTAAAGATGCTAGTGCGATGCATCTCGTGTTTTCTAACATTAACCTCAGGGATTTTTGAAGATTATATTTAAAATTTTTGTAACTAAAAGTACACTACGAAATATTACATCTAATCTTTGAAAATTTCCCTATATACAAAATCTTACTTAGAAAATCTGAATCATCACAGAAGTATTACATACAAGTCAATTCTTAAACCTTTTTTATAGCATTAGATTAAAAGTATTTACCCCAATTTGCAGTCAATAATAATAAAGAATTTTGAATGAAGAATTTTCAACTCAAGTGTAACATAGTGACATATAGAAAATGTTTAAAATTTTAATGTTTATGCAAATTTGCTTTTTTGTTGATGGTTTCCAACTACATTTTACCATTGTATTATCTCATTAGATGTTTTAAAATTTTTTAATCTCATATTAATTAATAGCATCTCTAGACGTCAGTAGGATGTATATATACACATATATCTCATTTTCTACTCTTTTTCAGGTCTTTGGATCAACAATCCCATAATAGATCATTTGAACTCAAAATCCGAATGAAGAAACGAAGGAATCTCGGAAAATCAGCATTCCGCCTTCCCGTGCCACTTTCTCGCACAGCTCGCTGACGAAATAGGCCCTTGGATGCAACCACCGACACATGTCACCTTCCTGCACAACTCGCTAGCTAAACAAGCCCCCTGGAAGCACGGAAAACGAGTTCACCATCTGGGCCATCGTCCCACACCCTGTTGCACATACCGATAGCCTTACGAAAAATGTCAAATTACACATAATCCGACCCGGTTTGTGCTAGGTCGATCTGATCCGAAACATTTTGCTATATAAGCATTTCTAAACATTTTCTAAACATAAGTTATAGTTTCTCTTTGACTGTTTTAGTTAAGAAACATATCGAGTGCTCTTACTCTTTTGAATCTTGGTAGTTTCTATAAAAGCTTATGTCTTTCTTATCTTAATCTTCTTCTAAATCATGATTGTGTTTGATTCATGTGTTTTTGCATGTTTCTTCATCATGAGTGAGTAGTCTTCTAGTGTGGATTATGAGTTCAGGAGATTAGGGATGTTTTGATATTTGTTGATGCTTAGGGTTAGATTCATATAGATTCACATATTTAGATAGTATTTAATGCTAGATTAGAACTTGACAAATCCAAATATGTACTTTTAGGATTTTATGCCCGAAAGGTGTTCGGCAAAATTCCTAAGAGAACTCTAAATGTGCATTTCATACTTAGGGTATAGGAATAAATGATTAAGATAATTTGTTGAAATTTAGGATTGAGTTTAATGATTAGCGATGACTTGATTACTATTGAAAGGTTAGCTTAATTAAGTAGTCATTAAATAAATTAGTATCATGTGAATGGACTAATTGATATTATGTGCCTTGTCATGGTATGATTTTTTAATTGTTGATCCTAGCATCTTTAATTTACATCTCACATCTCTTAATCGATCATCCTAACTCATTGTTCACATGTTTCTTTATCTTTGACTTTACCTTGCTTATTTCCTTTGTTCAGTTGTGTTTCTTTTTTCTTTAATTTCATGTTTATCTAGTAGTGATTAGATAAAAAAACAACCTCAAATGTTTGATTTAAATTAACCAAAGAATCTACATAGTTTAATGTGTTAGTTTTTACTTCTTGTGGATCGATCTTGTTATTATACTTCAAGAAACTATCTGTGCTTTTGCAGTGAAGTCTGAGTTTAATCTCGGTAGAGACAAAGATCTCATATCAAGATTTGACGCCGTTTTCGGGGATCGAATCCGGGTCACCCTTGTGACAAGCGAGAATACTTACCACTATACTGCAACGACTAAACCGTTAAGTATTCTTATTATATTATAATAGCAATAGCCGTTATGTTTTAGAATTCTTATTAAGACTAAAGCATTTTTCTTTTTCTCTTACTAATTTTGTTTCTAGTTCGCTTTTGTTTTGAAGGTATTAATACAAGAGAGATGAAGAAGATGGTTTTAATCACCACAATCTTTGGACAAATTCAACTCTTATCGTATAATGTAGATAGTTTAATCCAAGCTAGTCAAGGGACCATGCTCCAAAGCCACTGCCAAATACCATATCCAAACCACGAGCCTTGCGACCTTTCAAACCAAAATGACATTTTCTTTTTTTAATCATTAAGTTCAAGCTCAAAGTGATTTCCAACAATTGAAGCACTACAAAAATCAATGATCAACTTTCCAAAATCAAGGAAATCCATCTGATCCACCACCTCTAGATGATAAGAAAATGCTCTTGATCAAACATATTTTGGAAGGAAAAAATCGAGCGGCTAATGAACTAAACAACAAACTGAATGAAATAAACAACAAGGTGGATGTTGTTTTTAATGAGCTAAACATGAAGTTTGAAAATCTTAAATATCGTTTCGTGAAACTTGAAAAGAAGATAGCACAAATGATGCCATCCTCTAATAGTCATGTGGAATAAATCTTCATGGAAAACACCAAATCTTATCCAAAAGATTATTGTAATTCTATTGAAGAAGAAAAAGATTATTAAAAAGAACGCTTTTTGTTTGAGGTTGATATGTCTACGATGAAACTTCAAGAATTATTTAGTCATGTAGTTAGAGATGATTGTGTCAAAAAGTATGGAGGAAGAGCTTCGAATGGTAAGTTTATTGAGGACACTTATGAGAAAGTCTTGATTGTAGCTTGTACTCAAGAATCGAAGGGAAATTGAAAAGTTAGTGATGAACTTTTGAGTGAAGTAGAAGAACTCATGGGGAAGAGAATATATCACACAGCTAAGGACACAACTACAAAGGTGGTTCTCAATGTACAACTACCACCATATGTGCCTCCACTCCCTTTTCTAGAAGATTTAAGAAGTAAATCTTTGAAGAAAACTACAAGAAGTACTATAAATATTATTTGTTTCCTTTTGGTCCTAAATTATAGGAGATTGTTAAAGGGAATTCAAAATGGAAAAATTTTCTTAAAGAGTTTGTTGCTAAGGAAAAGAAGCATGAGGAGAAAATGAGGAAAATGGTATATTACCTTCCAACAAAGAAGAAAAAGAGCTTCTTAAACTCAAGAATCCTGAAAATTTTATGGTCCTATGTTTTCTAGAAAAGAGACACGAAGAAGTTTTGGTGGATATCAGAGCGAGCATGAATGTTATTTTCCTTGACATGATTAGAAAGTATGACATCAAATACTTGACCAAGACAACATCTCCTATTACTTTTGGTGATTCTTCGATTAAGCAACCCATGAGAAAGTTTGAAGATTATAACTTGAGGATTGGAGATTGTATTGTCCCTTCACGGACTTTGTGATTGTTCATATGAACAAAAATAAATATCTTTTGCTATTGGACACTCTCTTTCTTGAAATCGTTAGGAGTAAGATAGACTTCATTAAGGAGGGTATTCTCGTTAATATCGATCTGGACAAGTCCTACAAGATAGTTAATGCTTATGATGGATATTGTGGGACAATTTTTCTACACAAATGATGGGAGATGAACTAGTGGAGGAGCTTAATTTAAGTGAAAGCGTTTAATGGTTATTTGAAAGAGATGACAATGAAGAAGTTTCTAAAAAAGCCTTTCTTGGTTTAGTTAAGAAGCCAAATACGTATTGTAGCAATAAAGAAAAAAAGCAAGCCACAATCTGTGGTTGAAAATGTATAGTTCTTGGATGGATATTCAAATTCTTACTTGTTCTTCAACCAAGAAAATAATATCAAGAATGAGAAGACATCATTTGAGACTCGTAATGCTCCGATGATGACTTTTTCACGGTTTGGCACAAGGATGAAGTTGTTCTGTTTAAGATCGATTTTAAATGCATATCTAAACCTTTTACAAGAGCTAGAAGTGTAATTCCAAATGATATGACAAAGTAAGAGCCTAAGCGTATTGAAGAGATCGTGAGAATAATCCTAAAGTTTGGGCTCGTCAATAAAGGAGATACGAGTTTCTGTGATTCTCATTCCACCACCCACTAGTTGACTAAAGAGATGATATATATCAAGCTCAGAGATATTAAAAAATTACACTTGGATGGAAATCCCATGAATATTCTTTGGAAAATACAAGTTTTAATCGCTTTTCTTTTATGTTTTCGATAAGATAATGTTGACTAAGTTTGGTTTAGGTACGAGGAGTCTAAAGAGGGATAAGAAGGAAGCTTCTTCGATAAACATCCATGGAATTTTGTTTGAATTTTCATATTATTAGCATGACACCAACTCTCATTCAAATGGTGCCAAAGTAATCCATTTCTTTGATTGAGTAACTTCACTCAATCGACTCTTTTGGGTCCCAAACATTTTTGATCCAAGGTACCATTGCTACCTCATTGTATACGTCATTCCTTTAGTTTTTTTTGTTCATGTTTTGGTGTGTTTGGTCCTCTTTGTCTGGATAATTTATTCACCGGGACGGTGACGAATAAGTCTGAAGGAGGGTAATTGGTTGCTAATGTCATTTTGAGTTTTTTTTTTTGTCTCTATTCTGTTTTCCTTTAAGTTTCATGCATCGTGTAAGGCATATAAAACCCGTAAAGTCACTAGTAAAAAAGTGCTATAACCACGACAGATTTTTTTTGACAAAATCGTGGTTATAGGATCGTAGCTTTTTGTGGCTAATTGCAGCTATATGAATGATTTTGCTACGATTTAGCCACGAAAAAGGCTACGATCCTATAGCCACGTTTTTTCGTGGCTAAAACGTGGCTATAGCAGATTTCTACTAGTGAGTTTAAAAAAATTTGAAACACACAAAAATCATTTAGTTGCATATTTCATTCACATATTATAATCGACTCCTAGGAATTCCAAATAGAACTCACTCTTTCGAAAGCTCCTACCTTAGTAAAATCGTCTTGATAATTCATCTTGGTTCTATATTAATTTGGACTTAATATTGATTTAAGATTTCTCGTTTATGAGTTTGAAACGGATCTCATGGTACTAAGTGTCAATACTCGGGTTTTCTTATTCGTCTTTACCACTCTTTAGCTAACCCGAGTAAATGTCTTCGATTTTAGGACGATTCCGCACGTTTAAACCTTTCCATTTCCTTTCAAACCTATTCTTGAGTGAGGCTTCTTTATTTATAATGTATCATGTGCAAAATCTTGAAAGTATTAGGAACGAAAATGATTTCTTCCGTTTTTAGCTAGCCTTTCGTTTTAAAAGTTAATAAATTAGGTAAATTAGGAAGAAAATGAGAAATAAGGAAGAATTGGATTATTGGTGTGAATGTGTTGAAATCAAAGGTTATGAGAAGAGAATTTTGGTGAAGAAAAGCTAGATTTGGGTTTGAATACCCTTAGAGCTTTCTTTTAAAGTTTTCTATCTCAATCTTCATTCATTTTTTTTTGTTTATCAAAAAAATGAATGAAGATTGAGATAGAAAACTTTAAAAGAAAGCTCTAAGGGTATTCAAAGAAAATAATTTCACTAAATACTAAACAAGTGATAGAAAAGAAAGTGAAATAAGTTAAAAATAAAATAGAGCTAAGAAATTTAAGGATATCTCAAATCTTCCAAGTACAGAAAAAATGTTGTTTGCTTATCTAAAAGAAATAGTTGCTCAAAAAAGCCTTTGGTGGTGATATGAGATGAGAATGCCTGAAACTCGAGTTAGTGCATAGGGTTTAAAACCTCGGGAGTTTGGGTAGAATGAATAAGAGATTGATATTGTACACATCAATTAGTATGTGTCTTCCTTATTTTTTCATAATGACTAACATTTCATGTTGTTTGAGTGTAAGCCACGAAATCAAAATGAAAACCATCTCTTTGACGCTTTGAAAGCCATTGTTTTTGCAAAGTCGATTGACGTTGATCTCTTGTTCATAATGAGAACCGAACCTATACAAAAATCTAATGAATGTTAAAGAGTCAAGTTTATTTTGATGGAAGAATTTTGTCGAGGTCCCGAAGCTTTAAGTAGATTGAGGCTTGGAAAGGTTATGGCGAAATACATATGAGTAAATATTTGCATAGCAATTTTAAACATCTACTTGAGGACTAATGGTTTAGTTTTTTTTACTTCTCGCTAGGATATGAGCTCCTCACTTTCAAACTTCTTTCTGGGACTAGCCATGTTTGTTTTTTTGAGGAAAAGCTAAGATCAAGTCTGGGGGAGTTGATATTTTATGCAATTTTGATTACTTTTTGCATGGTTTCCAACTACATTTTATCGCTCTATTATCTCATTTAGATGTTTTAGGATTGTTTTTAGTCTCATATTAGTTAGTAGCATCTCTAGATGTCATTAGGATGTATATATGCATGTATTCTTCTACTTTCTACTCTTTTCAGGTCCTTGGATCAACAATTGCAGAGTGGATCATTTGAACCCAAGCTTCAAGTGAAGATACGAAGGAATATAAAAAAATCAACATCCCACCTTCATGTGCCATCTTCCCGCACAACCACTGACGAAACATGCCCTCTGAGTCCAATCATCAACTCGTGCCATCTTCCCGCACAGCTCACTGGCCAAACAGCCCCCCTGGAAGCACGACGAACGAGCTCACCATCCCGCGCCATCGCCCCACACCCAATTGCACAGAGCGTTGGCCTTATGAAATGTAAAAAATTATCTATGATTCGATCCGGTTTGTCACGGATCGACACGATATGAAACACTTTGCTATATAAGCATTTCTAAACACTTGCTTAACCTATGTTATAACTTCTCTTTGCTTCTTTTAACTAGGAAATATTGTGAATTGTTTTACTCTTTCGAATCTTGGTAGTTTATATCAAAGTTTGTGTCTTTTTTATCTTAATCTTCTTCTCGATTATAATTATGTTTGTTTCATGTGTTTTTGCATGTTTCTACATCATGAGTGAGTAGTCTTTTAGTTTAGATTATGAGTTAAGGAGATTATGGATTTTTCTTTATGTTGATTTTTGATACTTAGGGTTAGATTCATAGAAATTCACATGTTTAGAGAGTATTTATGCTAGATTAGACTTGACATGAGTTAGAGAGATTAAGGATGTTTTAATGTTGATTGATGCTTAGAGTTAGATTCATGTAGATTCATCTGTTTATAAAGTATCTAATGCTATATTAGACTTGACAAATCCAAATCCGGATCTTTAGGATTTTGTTCCCGAAAGATGTTGTGGACAAATTCCTAAGGAACTCTAAATGTTTATTTCATACTTAGCCTATGTGAATAGATGATTAAGGTGATTTTTTTATATTAGGGCTTGAGTTTAATTATTAGCGATGACTTGAATACTATAAGTAGATTAGCTTGTTAAGTAGTCATTAAAATAGTATCATGGCAATGCAGTGATTGATCTTATGTGCTTTGTCATTCAATGGTTATTAATAGTTGATCCTAACATCATTAATTTGCATTTTACATCTCTTAACCAATCATCCTAACATATTGTCCACATGTTTCTTTATCTTTGATTTTACCTCGTTTATTTCCTTTGTTTGGCTTGTATTTTTTGTTTATTTAGTTTTATATTGTTCTCATAGTAATTATATCAAAAACAACCTCACTTGATTGGTATAGTTTAGGCATGAGGATTTTTGGTCGGATGATCCGATCTGTCCTATACCCGATCCGAATTAGTAGGTAAGGGGTAAAGGTAGTACGAATACCCTTTTGGATCGACAATTTTTATCTAAACGTGTAAAGATTGGGTAAATGTCGAATAAGGGTAATTTTATGGATACCCATAATACCCGTTCGCATAACTAAAAATAAAAGATTATCTATAAATTTAGTAATATTAATAATTTTTTTTGTTATTGAGGTTAACATTTTCTTGTCAAAACAAAATGTGAAGTCTAGAAGAAAATTAAAACCGACGTATAAATAAATAAATAAATATA
>OVAN01005790.1:0-22747 GCA_900406275.1 Anastatica hierochuntica | reverse complement strand
GAGCATAAGGTATCTCTTTTCTATTGTGGTTTTGAGTTCCCACTTGCAAACATCACTTTCAGGTTTTGTCTTTGTTGTTTGCTTGCGGACAAGCAAAGGGCAAGTCTGGGGGAGTTGGTGTTTTCATCACTTAACGCATATTTAGCATCATCTCTTCTCACTTTCTTCTCACTTCAAGCATGGATTCTCAAGAAGCTTGTGACACTTTTTGGATTTCCATGGGTCTTAGTGAGTAGAGAACATTAGATCTTGAGATATGGTAGTTTAAGGTTAGATCTAAGATTGTAATGGGTATTATACTAGATCTTGGCATAGATTCCTACTAGATCTAGTTTAGTTCTTCAAAGTTACATGCTCGCTCATTGACGCCTAGAAAGTGTTCGATGAAATTCCTGAAAGAATTATATCTATGTTTTTCACCTTGAGCTATGAGAGTAGTTTGCCCAAATGGAGATAAAGGTGTTAAATGGCTAAAAGGGCTTGAGACTCACTATCACATACAGGTTTAGATAGACAATAAACGAGAGTTGAGTCTTGTAATGTGTATAGGTGAATAGATCTCCATCACGAGAGTGGTTGATAGATTATAGAGGGATCCTTGGTCTAGGAATAGCTTCGATCATCTAATAAAGTCTAGAGAAATCAAATTGCATTCTTGGATTTAACTCTAAACAATCTCCATGTCTCAAGATCGATTTCTTCTATCTTGAATCTTGCATTGTTTGTCTTGGTTTTGCAAATTAGCTACTTGCTTTAACCTTGTGCTTCTTCCTTGGTTCATTCATTGTGTTTATGTTAGTGTTTTTAGGTTGTGTTTGCATCTAGGTTAGTAGTTTAAGTATCAACCGTCACCTCTCTCCCTATTTGCTTAGCTTAGGAGATATTGTATATTCCTAGTGTTTGAGTCTCTAGTTGTCGTGGGTTCAACCCTTAAGTACTTCAATCGACATAACCGTATACTTGCGGTTTAATGAGGATTATTAGTTGATTAAGGTTTATAAATTTAAAACTTGAAGAAGTTAAACACTAGTAAAATCTAGCCTCATGAAGTACTTCAAGTCTCTTTCAGCTAATCAAACTGCTAGGTAGAGACATGAGAAATACTATAGCATGGTATTCATCTGGAACAACAACCTTCACATTCTCCAAATATGAGATTAACTTGAAGACGTTTTTTACATTTTCTTCAATCAACATACTCATATTGTACTCATAGAGTCTCTAATTCTAGTATATGCAGTTTGGAAGTGACTCAGCCATAAACATTTGATCTAAGACCCATACCAACAATTGTTCTTTCTTTGATGAATTTCATGAGAACATTTTTCCCCACACTCAAGATGATGGTGGACCTATTTTTTTTTCTCTTTGAGATTTTTATCTTCAACAGAGATAGAAGTTTATGAGGTTGCAGTCTCTCCTCTACCAGTCTCAACAGTTGATTCTTCAGCAACAACTACTTCGTCTTCTTCTCCTTCAAGATCTTCCAGCAAACTCAACATCTCAAGATGAGCCAACAGTTTCTCTTTCCACAGAATGTAGTCACCATGTCCATCAAACTTTTCCACCTCAGCACTTCATATAGACATCTTCCGAGTTTCTTCTGGCTCTAGACTTAAACCTCGGGGTTCTCATACCAAATAGTGAAAGTTAAAACAAAGAAAGAGTGTTTCTTTTTACTGAAGCTAAGAAATAACTTGATTGATTTTGTACTTTAGCTCTCTTTTCCCTTAAGCTCCACTCATTTGTATGATTGTATTCTGAAAAGTAAAGAACACCAAGAATTTAACGAGTTATACCCTCAAAGTGAGAAGCCTACGTCATTGCAGAAAAAACCTCGAAAATCCACTTTGCTCAAACTTGAGCCTTTTGTGATTCTCACACTACTCTCTCTATATAAAATTTTTTTCTTAACTCTTTGCCTATTATGCACCAATAACTTACTCAAATATAGACTTTAGAGAAGGCAAATTGTTCTTACTCAATATAAGCATGCTTCTAGAACTTGTTGGAATAAGCTTTGCATTAATTGTTGAATATGCATCAATGAGAAGGCGACTGCAAAATGAGAATCCGAGTCATTCTTGCCTTTTCGCTTTCTACATATGCTCTTTCTGAGCTGAAGACAATGTAAGAGAGAGATAGAGACCTTGAAGATTCATTCTACTTGTCAACAACTAGTTTTTGCTTTGGTAAAGCAAACCCTCCAATTGCTTCCAAAGTTTCTTATCCTTAATCTTTTATAACCACACTTGGGTATCTTTGGGCTTTGAGGCCCCTTTTGAGTTTAATCCACAAGCTCACATCCTCTTTGTTCATTTTGTTCTTGGAAAAAGTTTGCCAGTTCACACAACAAATATGACATTTTTTGTTTAAATGTTTATCTGTCTTTTCTTTGTATTTATATAGGATGTACTCTTATTTGCTTTCAAACTAGTGATATTTTTTAAAAGAATAATGAATCATGTAGTTGTAATTATATTTCAAGACTTATGACAACTAAGATTTTTTTGTCCCTTTCTCAATCTTTTAAGGAGAGAGACTCAACTCTTTTGCTCAACCAACATATTTTTTACCATTGAAATTTTTTAACATTAAATAGTAAGCATAGTAAGTAAATGATCTATGCTTTTAATCAAAATGATGTTTTTAACCACTTAACTATTGTAGTCGTTAAATCTCATTTTAATAACCATAATTAATATATACGATGTTTAAGATGTAAGTGGGAATATTTTCTTATTAACGAGAGACATTAACCTCACATTGTTTGGAATAATTAGAAAATGCATTCTTTTTGATTAGTCCCCTCTCTTTCAAGTGGAGGCTTTGGAAAAGCCTTGTGTAATGGCGATTACACAAGGATATGGAAATGTTCTTTGTCAGTAAACATCAGGATATGGAAATGTTCCATAAATCATTGGCGAATTCTGCCCTTTTTTCTTACGTAATTCCTTTTCTTGCTCTTTTACTTTCCTTTCTTGGTTTCATTTTCGGCTATTTGGAGATTCTGATTACAGTTTTAGTATCTCAGTTTTTTCAACGGTGGAGGAGGAGAAAAGTCTTTTCGATGATATCTCTTTGTGACTACGGTGGTTTTGGTTTCTGTTGCTAATGGAAGGGATGCTCAACGAGGCAATGATGTCAATGTCTATTGAAGAGGATACCCCTATTGATATTCCTGCTGATGATGGTTATAGTTCATTGATACATAATGGCAAGAGTTTGGTAGGAAGATTTTTGAATCTAGAGAATCAGAACATGAAACAAATGCTTTCAATCATGCCACATATCTGGAAAATTTATGACAGAGTTTGGGGAATTGCTCTCACAAAAGAGAGTTTTTAGTTCATTTTTGAACTCCAATCCAACATAGAAACCGTTATGAAACACGGTTTTTGGACCTTTGACAATTGAGGAATGGTAATAGATAGATGGATCGAATCTCCACCTCTGAATTTTCTGAGACGAACTCCCATATGGATTCATATCCATAAGATCCCTGTCAATTTCCTTATGTTGAAAACAATAAGAGTAGTTGCGAGTGTTATTGAATATGTCAAGGAAGTGGAGTTTGAGGACGCAAAACCACATCTTTTGGCTTATGTAAGAGCCTTGGTGATTGTAGATTTGGATCAGCCTCTTAGAGATGTCAAAACTCTGAATCTTCCAGCAGGAGGGGTGGCTAAGTCGGAGATTGAGTACGAGCAAGTACGAAAAAAATGTTTCCATTGTTTGAGACTAACTCTTGAAAAGGAAAAATGCCCTCTACTCCACCAAAACACAAGTACAGAGCTACAGATGGAGCCTTAACGACGTTACAATCAATCGGCTCATTATAATAGAAAGCATCATAATGATTTAGCTGCTCAAATCATGCCAATGTTGGCTCCATCTATGCCCCCAGGCTTTGCTCCTTTACCAAGTGTGGTTGCTCCTGAGGTATTTGAGCAGATGAGGCTCTACATGGCTTGTATGGACCCAACTGAAAGAGCCATTCGGAAACTTAGACTGAAAAGTGTGTTGGATGATCTCTCTAAAAACCCTGAGGCTCAAAGCTCGTATCTCAGACTAGAGGCTCCACCAGTTATTAGGTCACCAAGCAACAAGAACAAAAGTCTAGTGTTCAACTTCCGTGGGGTAGAAGATACCTCTGTCATTCACGGTCATGTACCTCTGTCCCAAAAAGAAGATGTGGATAGCGAACCTGCATCTCAACAACAAGTGATGTAGAGCCTCCCACCGTCACCTAATCTCTCTCCAATTTCTCGGGAACAGGGAAATGTCTCCACCATTGGGCTACAAGTTCTAGAGTCTGTTCCACCTACAATGCCTCTGATTATGAACAAGGTCTTTCAACTAACTCAAGAAAGGGTAGTGGACTCACCCCAGGTAGGAAGATAAGGCCTCACTATAGTGGATCAATCTGTGCAGGTTTCAAAAGAGGACATGCCGTGGTCTAGTAGGATTCAAGAGAATCAGAGGGTTCTTTCTGAGGGTATGGCTCTCACCTATAATGTTGTTCAAAGTAACCTTCCAAGATTCACTATGGGTTGTGGGGTCTCAAAGTATGTGGGATATGATGGTAAGAAAAGTATACAGAAAAGACAAGCTACTTCCTGGTCCAGAAAAGACAGAGCAGCCGAGACTCTTGCTTAAACAATGATCACTAAAATACAAGTTGCCTTAGAGAAGGAGTTGGAGAAATCCACTAAAAGAAAGGTTACAGATAAGGTTGAAGTGTCTTCCAAGCTTCTTAAAAACGATGATGGTTCGGTGGTTATCCTTAAACCACCCACGACTCAATGACTACACTCAGTTGGAACTGTCAGGGTTTGAGAGGCGACCTGACAGTTCGACGCCTTGAGGAAATATGTCGGAGACATTTCCTGGACTTTGTGTTTCTCCTAGAGACTAAAAACTCTAGTGAATACGTTGGTTGTTTGAAAAGATCTTTGGGTTATGATCATATCTTTTTGGTAAATCCAGAGGGCATTAGAGGAGGTTTGGCTTTACTCTAGAGATATTCGTATAAATTTGATATCTTGTTTGCGAACAACCGTGTGATTGATACTCGTGTGGAATCTTGAGATGGTGTACACTATCGAACCTTTGTATATGGTGATCCTATCAAAGCTAAAAGAAAATCAATATGGGACTTAATCGTGGATTTTGGTAGGAATAGAAGAGAAGCTTGGTTTCTCATTGGTGATTTCAATAAGCTGAGAAGCAATGACGAGAAGATGGGAGGCCCTGTTCATAATGAATACACATTCAGGGATTTTCGAGCCTTTATCAATGAATGTCATACCAAAGAGATTCCTAGACTGACAATTCCTTTTCGCGGGCTGGTACTCGAGAGATAACTAAAGCTGGTGGCATCAAAGAAAAGGTTTGGATTCAATGTCGTCTTAATAGAGCCTTTGGAAACGCTGAGTGGTTTTGTTTATTTCCGAGAGCTCAGATTGTTTATATGGAGAGATGGGGATCTGACCGTCAACCCTTACTGTTATGCTTCATGGGTCACTCTACTATCCACAAAGGCAGATTCTGTTTTGACAAGCTCTTGTGCTCGAAACCTGAAGTATCAAATGTAGTTCGTAGAGGTTGGAGTGTGAGATCAGGGACGATTCACAAGACTGTTTCAGAAAGAATTGCAGAATGTCGCAGAGAGATAACAACATGGAAGCGCAATAATAACGTGAACTCTCGAGTCACGATGCAGAAGCTTCAGCAGGCTCTTTACCTTGAATCGACAAAGGTGACTCCGGACTTTGACAGATTGGGTAGACTGAGACATGAACTTGAAGTGGTTTCAAGAGAGGAAGAGATATATTGGCGGGAAAAGAGTAAAGTCTCATGGCTTAGAGATGGGGACAAAAATATGAAATACTTTCAAGGAAAATCCAAGACAAGAAGACTCAAGAATCATATAGCCTCTCTGTTTGATAAGAATGGAGTTGAAAAGTTTGAAGAAATAGAGAAAGGGGATGTGGCAGTGGACTATTTCTCACACTTATTCAAGTCTTCTAAGCCTTCATTGAACAATTCTTTGTTCGAAGGTTTCCAAGCCAAGGTTACAACACGTATCAATGTGGAGCTGGTCCGAGAGATCTCTAATGTTGAGATACGATGTGCGGTCAAAGCCATAAGGAGTGATAGCGCACCAGAAGCGGACGGGATGACGGGTGCATTCTTTCAGAAGTATTGGGGTATAGTCGGACGCCAAATTTGCGTGGAAGTGAAACAGTTTTTCTCAACTAATGTTTTGCCCGAGGAATGGAATTTTACACAACTCTTTTTGTTGCCTAAGAAGACGAATCCGACCGTGATGACTGACTTACGACCAATCAGCTTGTGATCATCCATGTATAAGATCGTATCTAAGATACTTTGTACAAGGCTTAAGAGAATTCTCCCTTATTTGGTGTCTTCGACGCAAGGAGCATTTGTTTTAGGTCGTTTTATCTCCGACAACATACTAATCACGCATGAAATGGTATACGGGCTTCGGACCAACCCCAAGTGTAGAGATGAGTTTATTGCAATCAAGACCGATATGTCGAAGGCTTACGATGGAGTTGAATGGGACTTCTTGAAATTTTTATTCAATAAACTTGGTTTTGATCCGCGATGGACACGATGGTTTATGGCATGCATTCGTTTGGTATCCTACACGGTATTAATCAATGGTCAAACCCATAGTTTTGTCAAACCTGAGAAGAGAATTTGACAGGAAGACCCTCTTTCTCCTTTCATTTTTATCTTGTGCGCGAAAGCCTTAGTACATGTCATGAACAATGCAGATATGGAAGGAAAGATTACCGGCATGCGCTTATCTGACAATTGTCCGTCAATACAACACATGCTCTTCGTGAATGATAGCTTCTTCATGTGTCGTGCTTCTCTGGAAGAATGCTCTTATTTCTTAAATTGTTTGAAGATGTATGGTGAAGTATCAGGGCAAGAGATTAACTTTAAAAAATCGGCTATCACCTCCGATCAGAATATTGATCCGATTATGAGACATCTCTTCTCGTGTTATCTTGGAATTCTTTAAGAAGGTGGAGACGGTTCGTATCTTGGACTACCAGAATGTTTTAGTCGCTCGAAAAGCTACCGGGGAAAAGTTAAACAAGAGACTTAATGGATAGTACTCCAAAACGCTTTCCTTGGGAGAAAAGGAGGTGCTCCTTGAGTCCATTGCTATGGCTTTACCGGTTTATGCTATGGCTTATTTTCGTTTGACAAAGCGGCAATGTCAACAAATCACAAGTGATATGACAAGTTTTTGGTGGAATGAATGTGAAAAGAAACACAAAATCCATTGGGTTTCGTGGAAGGAGTTATGCAAATCAAAACAGAATGGGGGAAATAGGTTTTCGGGATTTGGCGGACTTTAACCAAGCTCTTCTTGCTAAACAAGCTTGGAAATTATTAAATGAACCTCAATCCTTATTGGCTCAGGTTTATAAAGGTCGGTATTATGCTTCCTAAACATTGTTAGAAAGTGGCAAAAGGTATAGGCCATCATACGCATGGCGAAGTATCTGTCATGGCAAAGAACTTTTTATGCAGGGACTTCTCAAATCTATAGGTGATGGCTGCACTACTAAGATTTGGCGTGAGAAATGGATCTTTGATCAGAAACCTCAAAGCCATATGCCTAGATAGAGCATGATGGATATGGAGCTCTATGTGTCGAACTTAATAGGGCCCAATGGTAAGTGGCGAGAGGACCTGATCCGTGAGTTGTTCACAGAAGCAGATGCAGAGCGTATTCTTAAATTGTGTACAGGAAAATTTCATGATCGTTTCATTTGGGCAGATACGAAGACTGGTGCATATTCGGTTAAAAGCGGTTGTTGATTTCTCTCTAATCAGCCTCATGTTCCTTTTACTCCAAGCTCTTCCATAGCACACAGGTGGTTATTGCTCTAAAGCAACAGACTCAAGAGCAGAAACATTCAGGTTGATGGGGTGTGTAGACTCTGTCAACGTCAGGATGAAACTATTTCTCACGTGTTATTCAATTGTGACATGGCTAGACAGATTTTAATGGAGGCTAATATCCCTTTTCCGTCTGCTGGTTTCTCCGACTTGGTTCATGAGAACCTTCGTTTTATGCTGGAGCTAATGAAGAATAGTTCTTTGAATGTTGAACTTAAAGAGAGTCTACCTTGGTTACTTTGGAACATCTGGAAGAATAGGAACTCAATTTTCTTTTCTCACAAGCAGAAACCGGTTAGCCGAATTGTTTTAAAAACATTTGAAGAATCTAAAGCTTGGAAGAAGGATAATACTACTGACCAAGGAATCCAGGGAAACATGTGCTCAGGTGGTTTGTTCTCCTCGCAATGGCAACATCCTAGTCTAGGCTCAATAAAGTGTAATATTAACGCGTCGTGGCGAGGATCCAATCACCACATAGTGGCGGCGTGGATTGCGAGAAACCATGAAGGAGCACCTTTGTTCTATGCTCGCGATGCTTTTGTTTTTTGTCAAGATATGATTGAGGCGGATTTAAAAACTGTATTGTGGGCTTTAAGAAGTATTCTGGATTTGCGGTTAAGAGATGTGTTGATAGCATTAGATAGTAAGAATGCCTTTGAAGTCCTCACCAAACCATATCAGTGGCCACGGTTCTGAAGCTATAGAGTAGAGTTTCAGAATATTACACTCCAGTTTCAAAATTGCAGAGTTGAGTTAGAAGAAATGAGAGCCAATTCGATCGCAAGAGACATAGCTCGAAGTGTAACTCGAGATGGACGGTTTCAATCTTATCTTGCTAGAGATGGTCTTGTTGGGCTACACGATTGTCTTCATCATGAAGCTTAAGGATGCTTCCGTTTTCACTTTCCTTAAGTGATGGACGCATTGTTTTAGTTGGTTAATGTTTATGTCGTTGATGCTCTGCTTTTTCCATTGTTCTGTTTAAGTCCAGATACTATGTTTTCCTTTTGGTTGACTTTTGAAAAAACGAGAGACATTTTAGAGGCATTTAAATACAAAGGATTTTAGGTTAAACGTATTTATTGTGGTTTCTATAAACACTACGAGCTTTAGCAAAGTTATCATCATAGTACTTACAGGTTTGGTTGTGATCATGTTATGACGATCAAGTAGATCTGTAATGTAATTCCATTGATAGAGATGCAGTCCTTTTGATATTTTGTGTGCCTCGATGCCAAGGAAATATTTCAAGTACTTTTCATCTTTAACAGAAAACCGATCAGCAAGCTTTGAGAGGAGTTTTGTCAGTGTCGGTTGATCATTTCTTGTGATCAATATGTCTTCAACATAGACCAAGGGATACTCTACATCATTTCCCCGATTGAGAACGAACATTGATGTGTCGACAAGGTTGTTTTTGAATCTAAGATGGAGAAGATAGTTTTTAAGCTCCAAATACTACGCATGGGGTACTTATTTTAAACTGTAGATGGCTTTTCGTAACCGGCAAACATTAATGAGAAGATCTTTGTCGATGTAGCTGACGGGTTGTTCTATGTAAAGTTCTTCTTTCAAGGTGCACTGCAGGAAGGCATTATTGACATTGAGCTGTTGAACTAGCCGAGAGTGTGAGACCGCAACATCAAGTATAGTTTGAATTATGGTTGACTTTATGACTAGACTATTGTTGTGTAGTTGCATCCATGTTATTGGTTGTATCCTTTTGCGACAAAGCGAGCTTTACACCTTCCAAGAGAACCATCAAGTAAGAGATTTATTTTTAAAACTTCATAGGTTACCGACGACATCATGATTCAGTGTTCTGGAGATGATAACACTATTATTCTTACTGTTTTTAGTTGGATATTTATTTATTAATTTACAAGTTTTAACGTTTTTTGACCTTTACAGGTAGTTTTCTCGTATTTGTGATTTTAGGGACTAAAGAGGTTAAATCATCAAAAACGATGGAAAACGTGCTAATTGGACCTCATTAATATCACCAAACATGTGTCATAGTCGGATCCAGAAGATGGAAGCTCAAATGCAAGAGTTTTGCATATTATCAATATGGACATATTCTTAGTGTCTGAAATATCGCCTTTAAAGGAGATCTTGACTTCAATATATTGGGATTAAATTTGGACTGGAAATATCATTTTGAGTTAGTTTTCAAATACAAGTGGTTTGAAACGATTCAGAGTCGGGACCGAAACGTTATAAACGATTAAGTGGAGACATGTATGTATGTCTCGGAAATGAAGCAAGTGAAGCATCAAGGCTAGTTCCCATCGGGCGCCATGATGTTTTCCACCATTTTGGAGTCTATTTTATCACAGACTGGTGGAAATTGTAGTTCGAGGCCAGAGACAGGTTACTTCATAACTTTCAGTTCCCTTAACTGATTTCAATTCCGTCAAGACCGACATAACCAAGGACGACCTAAGAAAGACCTAAAATTATAAATACTTTTTTTTATCCTTTAGAATGAGATACAACCACATTTTTTAGCAGAAACATCACAACCTTTTAGGAATTTTCTTTGTTCTTTATTCTTGAGATTTTTGTAGAGATATTTGATTTGTACTTCGTTATAGAGAAGATTTCTAAACTCTATCATTAATTTATTATATTTCATTGATTAATTGCCGCTGATTTTCATGCTCCATGTTTGAATAATTCACTTGTTAGGTTATAAGATCTTTCAAAGAGATCATGTCACCATGGTTTGCCAAGTGGTTGTTTAGGGATTCATATTGTCTTTTTTCGGTTGATTATACAACATGATTACTTTACAACGCATTTAGTAGTCTATTCATAGATAGACTTACATTCAAAATTGAAGCTTGATCAATCACACAAAACTAATCTTTGACAAGCTGAGTTGCAAGGAGACATTGAAAGTAGACCGACTTGGCTTAGTGAACTTATCGAAACTTGTAGATATAATGCATGTTTAATTGATGTAATGACCGTGCGAAAGTTTAGTCCCTTGGTTGATTAGGAATAGAATCCCAAATCTCGAAAGTGGAAAGGATTTATATTAGTTTTTTCGAGTTCTAGACGTTACTTAAATTTTAATCCCTAGACATTCTAGTTTCTTTGATGTATGATTCTCTACAAATTTTCTGAATGTCTAACGCTTTTCCTTATTGGTTTATAACCCTTTTACTTTCCTTTTGCCGCTGTCTTTTCATTATTTCACTCACAAAACCTCTTTTATTTTCTTTTTTGGCTCATATCTTTTCCTGAATTCCAAGTATGCGATATAAGTCCCGAGGGATCGATATCTGAAGTACTAAAACTACGTTGTGCACTTGCAGCTGTAATGTCGTGTTTTGGGTGAAATTTTACATCGCATCAAGCTTTCTGGCGCCATTTCTGGAGACCTGATTCGTTACCTACGAGTTTTTACATTGATTTTTAATCTATGACACTTTTATTTTCAGTTTTTACGTCTTTTTGGTTTTATGCAAAGGAGATTTTCTTTGGACGATCATCTACAACAAGACCTTCCATTGAAATCATAGAACATACCTTAAAGGGACAAGAGAGAGAAATATTAGCTGCTATGGAAAAATCTGAACCAGAATCCTCCCCGTGGACTACCACATCTTGTGGGGAATCCAACCATTCTCATTGAACATGGAGGATAGGTGTAGCTACTGGCCGTGGACTTGTCTTTGCCCATCCTGATGCTCCACATTCCACAAGGGCCTCTTGGTGCTGCCCCTATTCTGCAAAACTAACCCGGAAGAGGAAATGTACATGTTTGAGTGGATAATCAACAACTTCTAAGTTGGAAATTTTGTTGGAATGAAACAGCTCCCAAAACTACTTCAAGCCTTATATAATCAAGATTTTCCTCAAAATTAGCCACCTCAAGGGCAAGCTTAAGAGAATTAGCCTCGTCATCCTCATACAATCGAAGACTTCGATTTTTCCGATGCTTTCTTCGTGGACAAGAATTCAATTAGTCCTCCTCAGCCTCAAAGGAATGATTTTAAAATTAATCTCCATATCATAGCCTTGGTAAAGCAAAACCAATTCCATGGACTACCAACCGACCATCCTCTTAACCATATTAACACATTTGAGGAGATATGTAGCACTACACACACAAATGGAGTTATACCAGATGACTTCAAGTGCAAGCTCTTTACATTCTAATTGAATGATAAAGCTCTTAAATGGATGAAGTCACAGCCACGTCAGTCAATTACTACTTGATACGAACACAAAGGAGCCTTCTTGAACCAATTCTACACTAAGCAAAGATCGAGCTCTATTCAGAGCGAAATCTCGGCCTTTCAACAAGGAGCTACATAATTCTTTTATGAAGCGTTGGAAAGACTCAAGGAATACATAAGGGACTGCCCGAACCATGATTTCTTTGAAGGAAACCAATGGAACATTTTCTACAATGGTATCGACCATAAGTACAAGTTTTCTCTACACACGACCAGCAATGGAAGTTTCATGACAAAATTTGTGTTTGAAGCCAAGCTTTTGATCGAGAACCTTGCTGCTAGTGATGCCATCAATGGTCCAATTTATGATAGGAATGCGCGAGCATCTAATCCTTCCACAGAAGCTGCACAAATTTCATAACTGAACACGATGATCTCTTAACTTATGAGAGATCGTAGATGATTTCATGTTGTTGAGATCATTGGAGATACAAATAGAGCTCCAAATATAGAGTATTTAGAAGTTGAAAGAGAGAGGAATGAAGAAGAAGTGAACTACATTGGTAGAAATTTTGAAAACAAAGGATACAATCAAAGATACTGATATAACTCAAAGTTGTTCTACCGGAACACTAATGTTGAGATCTCTCACGACCAATTCTATCCTCCTAAACACTGTGATTTCTATAAACACTACTATAATATAAGGAGACAATTATGAATATGATCTATCATATCGTTGATATCATCTTGTCTCCTTAACATAGACAATTGTGAATATGATCAATCTGTCGTTGATATGATCTTGTCTCCTTAACATAGAATCACAATAGCTGTTCTCCGTAGATTATAGAAGACAAAGCTTGGTCCTAAGGAGTGATAAACAAAACATTGGCTCTGGCCCTTCTCTAGTTACTATGTAAAGAATAATTGACATTCAATATGTCATACGAAAAAATTATGTATAGAAAATTTTGCATTCAAACAGTAAAAATGTAACATTCCTATTCCAAGGGAACCGGAATGCTCCAAATGGTATCGTCAAAACAGGAGCAAACTTCACCAGCCAGTCATTAATTTCGCTTCTAATTTTACCTGCAGATCAACCAAAAAGAAGAAGGAAAAAAGAGGGGTGAGTGACTTTTCAAACAAGCCACTCAGTGAGGACGGACCCGACTCCGCCTCACCCGCTACCCGATTAACCCCGCTAGACTAGGACTAACCCCACCCCACAGTGAGCAAAGAGAGACACCTAACGTGTCATTCAAGCAACTACCACACGAAAAACCTTTTTAGATCAATTTCATACTCCTTAGACACTTCTTTTTTGAAAAAAAAAACCCATTGCCTAGACATCTAGCTCACGAGTCTCTCACTTTCCCCAAGTAGAGTGCCTCCCTCGCCCAGATCCCACTACAAGTGAGTCAGTACTTCAAGCTCAACTAACATCAGTCATGTTGCTTACATAGCACAGCTAATGCCGAACCGTTCGATGATGTCAGCGTCCTCACGGCTCTGCCACTACTCTATTGATGTCGACACGGCCGAGTGTGCCTCCCAATTTCGGCGTACGCACTCGAGCGGGGTATGCCTCCAAATTTCGACATACGTACCCCTTGATAGTCCTCCTTACGATCGGAGACTTACCCATTTGCACCACAGGGAAGAGGCCAACCGACCCGCTGTTAGCAACACAACCTCCAGTAGACTACGCGTCTACTGTAGGGACTAACCATCTAAACACACAATCACTTGTTCTACTAGACCTAACTTCCATTTAGTGCAATTCTCAAACAATGCCAATTATCCCTATCCTTTTTAGGACTTAGGTTAGCACATACTCTTTATCCTAGGCTCGGCTTAGCGACTTATTTCACAGAATTGCACTTAGGCATATATGTCATCATGACTCACAATACATAATACATTTAATTATTTGTGCCGAGACTTATAACTTGACATAGGCTGAAATTAAAACTAGGCTAGAGAAGTTAACCGAATAACGAATGAGAACGAAGGCGGGAACTCCTCACCTTGGCCTGATCGAAGAGACGACTCTGGAACTGCTGACTGACGATGCTCCTTCTGAGCTTTTACCCCATGATGACCCTCTGTCATCCTTCTTCTCCTTTGCTGAATCTCCTTCCGAAAAGGGACCTGGAATAGAAACCCGAATTAGATCTTAAACGGGAACTTACCAAAAACGGAAACTTACTATTTATAGAAACCTTCCATAAATAGAAGTTATCAAAAAAGGAAACCTGCCCGGAAAGGAAAGTTACCAAAAAAGGAAACTTGCCCTAAAAGAAAACTTCCTAAAAAGGAAACTTACCAAATATGGAAACCTGCCATATCTGGAAACTTTCCAATACAAGAGCCCGGGACCAGGGGAAAAATGTTAATTTTACTTACCGAGGGAAACAACGTTCTCGAGAAAGTTTCTGGTCATCTTCAACTCTCTGGAAACCTTGAACTTGAGCTCTTCCACTGCCTTTTGACGCGGACAGATTCGCTGCACCAACTTCCGGGATGCGGTTCTCAACTCATATGACCTCGAAATCGGTGTTTCTTGTACTGATATGTTCATAAGAGTTCCTACATCGATTCCATATCATATCAATCCCGAAATCATCCATTTACCCAATCAAAACCGAATAACAGATCAACAAGCAATTTCAGGAAAATCTGGCAGATTGATGCGTCTCGGAAACAAAAGAATAAAACGAAAACTGACCGTTAAATTTACGATCCGAACGGTCAGAGTCTCAACCTTGATGTCGTCTATCTATATCCACCTAGTTTGCTCCGATCGGACTTCAATTTCTTACGGAATCTCTCTTCAAACACATACTAGTCGCGATTTCAGACTGCACAGATGACACTCAGTAAATCGATCATAACTCATTTAATACTCAACGAAAAAGGTTCTACAAAGTGGTAAATCTCTGTCTAAGAGTCTTTTACCTTCTGTTGAAGTTTTGGAACTATCAGAGATGTTTTGGTCGACTGTTTTCTCATTCTCCCACGACATGTCGCATCTGTCTCCTGCTGGACTGCACTGCGTTTATCTTCTTTCTCAGTTTTTCTCTTCTCCTTATTGGTTTTGCACAAAATTTTCTGGTGGAAATCTCTCTGGAAGTCGACGGCTCAAGGAGGAAAAGGGTTAGGTCGAGTTTATCTAAGGTTTTTAGGGTTAAATAGCTTAAATAGGAAGGTTTCAAACTTGGTTTGGTTAAAAACAAAGAGAATTGGTTTACGGAGCAAGAACCGGGATTTGAAAAACCAGGTTGTTACATTCTCCCCTCCTTACAGAGAATTCATCCCGAATTCTGAGAACTGCAACAGCCTGAGCTACGGACAACTGATATGTCTACACATGAGTTCTGTCGAAGGTGTCAGCACATAGTTCCGGTCTTCCTTTGACCATTCTCGACTCCAGGTCTCAACTCTCTCCAACTTAGTTTCCGACTAAGCTCCGAAGTGTCCTTCTTCGGGGGAGACGGCGGTTGTACATTTTCTTATGTACCAGAGAAGTTCTTTCTTTGCCGACTTTGTCCTATAAAGAATCTGTCATTTGATCTCAATAGTGACCAATGGCATTTACCTTTCATGCACAAGTATTGTTTTCCGGTTTACGCCAAATACCGCCAATGCTCTGCTGGTCCCCCACATCATCCTTTACCTAGGTTCCTTCTAGGCGGGTTTTGTTTTACCTCAGTCCTTATACAGGAGGTCGTTCCACAAGACTTGTCCTTTACGCTCACACCCCCGTCCTTAGTTAAGGTTATGTCCAAATACCTCTTGCCTTAGGGTATTCCTTTATCCCTAAGTTGAACTTGGTCGAGCGAGATATGACACTTGCTAATATTGTTCCACCTTGCTTCCACTGCGCTCTTCTTCCTTCCATGCTCTAGCTTTCTAGCAAACAGATCCACATGGTGCTTTCCTAACATCGTCCTTGGATCCTAACAATGTCCACTTGTGGTCTCGTCCCACATAGCTCTTTCCCTGACAACCATGTCCACAAGACTTACTTCGACTCCATTAGAGCTTCCGCTTTTTTTTCCTTGTGGAGCTATAGACGTACCCAACGCAATCTCAACACCCGAGGTGACCTCTTTATCTGGCTGCGTCCTTACAGCTCGTTGATCCAGTCAAGGTGTCCTTGCTCAGCCTCCACTACCTTGAACTGGCGGAAGTTTCTCCTACCAACTCTCAGCAATAAGAAACCTCCTTGGTTGTTGGGTACTCCTCAATCAGCGTTGAAGCTTCTTGGACCTTTGTGAGCGCGCTCTCCAATTTAGACCTTCCGGTAGCTCTGGTACAACCTACTGCAGCAACTTGAAGAACTGACGACTCTGGATTAGGGAAATTAGAAATGGCTCCACGAAAAAGAACTAAAGCAGCATGTCAACAGAAGTAGATATCTAGTTGCTCGTGATATCTACCGCTGGTCCTTGCGCACTGAGTTTGTGGCTAGAGAGCAGCTACAACCTGCCCGAGGTGTTGTAGTCACGTCCGTACATGAGTCTCACTCGAATGTACTAGCACGTGAGCTTTATCAATTCTAACTTAGACTCTGGAGCTTGAAGGATGGGCTACAGAAAAGTAACGGACACGGAATGAAAACTCACTCCCTCGAGAGGCACGAAAAGAAACTGACACGGAATGAGGAATCCCCTCCTCGAAAAATACTAAGACTCGGAAGCCTAAGGACCTAGACTCGCAAGCACATGAAAATAAAGAAAACCCGACACATAATCCTACTGCTGAAATTTCATCCTACCCCTCGCTCCCAGATCTAGAACTTGTCCTCGATGCCACCTTGCAGACTCCAGATGCAGTATGCCAACTCTGATGATCATGGCACTAGAAGATGTCTTCTGGTTGATGCGGTAGTCGAGACTTGAAACACTTGTCGTCGATGCTCTAACACCTTGGGACTCGAAAGGAAACTCCTACGCTAGAAGCTAGACTAAGGCCCAGTTGGTGATTTTGAAATTCTTATAATTTTTGGAGGTACCTCAGAAAACAAATAAGTTTGGAAACACTTTGTCTTTCGAAAAACTATGACCCTCCGGGTCAGAACCGGAGCGGCCTTTAACATAGGCTTTGATACCACTTGAACATCCCTATCCCAAGGGAACCGGAATAATCCAAATGGTATCGCCAAAACCGGAGCAAACTTCACCAACTGGTCATTAATTTCACTTCTAATTTTACCTGCAGATCAACCAAAAGGAAAAAGGAAAAAAAAAAGAGGGGTGAGTGACTTTTCAAACAAGCCACTTAATGAGGACGGACTCGACTCCAACTCACCCGCTACTCGATTAACCCCGCTAGAGTGGCCTAACCCCACCCCACAGTAAGCAAAGAGAGACACCTAATGTGCCATTCAAGCAACTACCACACAAAAAACCTTTTTAGATCAATTTCAGACTCCTTAGACACTTCTTTTTTGAAAAAAACCCATTGCCTCGACATCTAGCACACGAGGATCCTTTGAACTTCGGTCTCTTACTTTCCCCAAGTAGCGCGCCTCCCTCGCCCAGACCCCACCACAGGTGAGTCCGCAACTTCAAGCTCAACTAACATCAGTCATGTTGCTTACATAGCTCAACTGATGTCGAACCGTTCGATGATGTCAGCGTCCTCACGGCTCCGCCACTGCTCTACTAACGTCGACACGATCGAGTGTGCCTCCCAATTTTGGCGTACGCACTCGAGCGGGGTATGCCTCCAAATTTCAGCGTACGTACCCCTTGATAATCCTCCTTGCAATAGGAGTCTTACCCATTTGCACCACAGGGAAGAGGCCAACCGACCCGCTGTTAGCAACACAACCTCTAGTAGACTCCGCGTCTACTGTAAGGACTAACCATCTAGACACACAATCACTGGTTCTACTAGACCTAACTTCCATTTAGTGCAATTCTCAAACAATGTCAATTATCCCTATCCATTTTAGGACTTAGGTTAGCACGAACTCTTTATCCTAGGCTCGGCTTAGCGACCCATTTCACATAACTGCAATTAGGCATATATGTCTTCATGACTCACAATACATAATACATTTAATTATTTGTGTCAAGACCTATAGCTCGACACTGACTGAAATTAAACCTTGGCTAGAGAAGTTAATCGAATAACGAATGAGAACGAAGGCGGGAACTCCTCACCTTGGCCTGATCGGAAAGAAGACTCTGGAACTGCTAATTGACGGTCCTCCTTCTGAACTTTTACCCCATGATGACCCTCCGTCATTCTTCTTCTCCTTTGCTGAACCTCCTTCCAACAAGGGACCTATAATAGGAACCCGAATTAGACCTTAAACGAAAACCTACCAAAAACGGAAACTTACTATTTATGGAAACTTGCCGTAAATAGAAGTTATCAAAAAAAGAAACCTGCCCGGAAAGGAAAGTTACCAAAAAGGAAAACTTGTCCTAAAAGGAAACTTCCTAAAAAGAAAACTTACCAAATATGGAAACCTGCAATATTTGGAAACTTTCCAATACAGGAACCCGGGACCAGGGACAAAATGGTAATTTTACTTACCGAAGGAAACAACGTTCTCGAAAATGTTTCTGGTCATCTTCAACTCTCTGGAGTCCTTGAACTCGAGCTCTTCCGCTGCCTTTTGACGCGGACAGATTCCCTGCACCAACTTCCGGGACGCGGTTCTCCCCTCATATGAACCCGAAATTGGTGTTCCTTTTATCGATAGATTCATAAGAGTTCCTACATCGATTCCATAAAATAACAGACCCGAAATCATCCATTTAACCAATCAAAACCGAATAACAGATCAACATGCAATTTCTGGAAAATCTGGCAGATTGGTGCGTCTCGGAAACAAAAGCATAAAACAAAAACTGACCGTTAATTTTACGATCCTAATGGTCAGAATCTCTCGTCTATCCATAGACACCGAGTTTGCTCCGATCGGACTTCAATTTCTTACGGAATCTCTCTTCAAACACAGACTGGTCGCAATTTCAGACTGCACAGATGACACTCAGTAAATCGATCATAACTCATTTAATACTCAAGAAAAAGGGTTCTACAAAGTGGAAAATCTCAGTCTAAGAGTCTTTTACCTTCTGTGGAAATTTAGAAACGATCACAGATGTTTTGGTCGACGGTTTCCTCATTCTCCCACGACATGTCGCATCTATCTCCAGCTGGACTGCAATGTGTTTATCTTCTTTCTCGGTTTCTCTCTTCTCCTTATTGGTTTTGCACGAAATTTTCTGGTGAAAATCTCTCTGGAAGTCGACGGCTCAAGGAGGAAAAGGGTTAGGCCGAGTTTAGCTAAGGTTTTTAGTGTTAAATAGCTTAAATAGGAAGGGTTCATGCTTGGTTTGGTTAAAAACATAGAGAATTGGTTTACTGAGCAAGAACCAAAATTTGAAAAACCGGATTGTTACAAAAAAAATTATGTTTCCTATCTCAAGAATGGTCTTGGCAACGAGACTAATTACCTCTGCATTATGAAGATATTTTGTCAATTTCACGGTCGAAACACTATACAACCTATTTTTGGATCGTAAGATCTAAAATTAAATTACCTTATTTAGATTCAAGGTCGAACCTGATTCCTAATATACTCGATCACGTAATTTTTAGAATATTCATATTTCATGGACGGACTCGAGCGCAGACCCTTGCATGAACTTTTCAAACTTTGACCATTTATATTTCATGGTCAGAAGTAACCGTGTGATGAGATTCTACGTTATCTGTGTGTGTGTGTNTTTTTTTTTTTTTTTTTTTGAATAATTTTGTCACTCAACTCATGAATCAAATTTCCATACATACTGGTAATATATTTAAATATTGTGTGGAAGAAACAAAAATTACTATGTTATTCTAATCATTTGCCTATGTAATTTTAAATTTTATACTTGTTTTTTTATAAGTAATTTTATACTTGTTGACGAAGTTAAATTTGCGTAGGTGTCAAAAAACTCAAATGCAGTAGCTGATTGCCCTGCTCAAGATCAATGGTCTAAAGACAGTGTATTTTACTCACATGCTTTCATTCCCAGATGCATTTCAGCTTTGTATCATCTTGATGTTATGAACTCAACTTATTAATGGGAATTCTAAGTGTTAAAAAAAAGAAGTAATTTTATACTTGTTTTTTTTTGGTAAAATAATTTATTTTATAATTTTATACATGTTGGCTATTATTCGGATTTAATAGCTCAAATAGCATTACTACCTCTAGAAATTTTTAGTGAATGAACATATACAAGGCTAATTGACAATATTGTTTTGTATAATGAGATTAAGTCACTTAACACGAATAATATGTGGGAATTAAAGGAAAAGCAAGATTGTTATTTTATTGTAAAAAGAGAAGAAAGAATACATTAAAAACATGATGCAAGTATTTGCCTACCAACACTAGTCAGATATGCCTTGTCAAATAAAGATTTTATGTTGGCATTCGTGCGCAATATGATGATGAAATATGAACCCCACGTACCACCGCCCTCAGTCTTAAGATTTTCAATTCTACTCGACATCTTATTTTTTAAAAATTTTGGAGTACTCACATCTCTTTATCTTCTAGAGTTTTCAATATCCATTCAGTATATTCGAACTAACTAGGGATATCGTGAAGAAAATGTACCTTCTCTTTTAAGCCAATTGAGTTGAGTCAAGCAAAAGTAACTAAAAGGGTGTTACTTGTTAGGTTAATGTTTAAGATATATTAATAAAGTAATCGATTAGCATCTATTTTACAACTCATACATTTCTGGTTCGTCAAAGTAAAAAAAGGTGGCTGAAGGTGGATTGGTCTTTAGTGGTTAACAACTAAACTTGGATTTGCTGTCATTATATCAAGTTAATGCACCACATTTGCTTAATTACTTCTGTATATATCCAACCTTACGTTTTATCCAAGGCTTTATGTTTTAATTTTAAAAAGTTCGTTGAATGTGTTTGTCCATGGTCCTTCCTTCGATATCATTTTTTCCTATGAATTTTACCCAGATTTCTAAACTTAATATTTTAAAATGATATCATACCAAAATATAATACTCATTTTCTTTTTGTAACAAATAGTTTTCTTATAACTTTTATTATTTGATCACATGATGGTAGAAAGACAAAAAAAAAACTAATTTCGACCGCACCTTTTCTTGAAATGATTAAGAAATCCATTGTATATATACAACATCACGAAATTTTGAAAAGATGAATATTAATAACTTGAATACATTTTTAAAGTAAAGTGGTAGTAATTTCTCTTGTATTTATTTAATTAAGTACATATCATTTTTTTTTTTGTAATGTAAAATTTATTCCAACAAAATCTTTGTACTTCAAGTGCAACAATGCTGAATGAAAGAATTTAAAAAATCAAAGAATACTAAACACGAGTACTAAACCATAGGATCAATAAATCCTGATTTCCTACATCCCGAATTGCAAGGAGCTTAATACGCAAATCTTTGTCCACTTTTTGAGATATTACCGCCGGCTGAGCCCGCAAACCGCCATGCCGAATGCTGTTTCGAAGCAACCAAATATGATATATCATACTATGAAACGCGAGACGAAGCAACAGACCTTTCCGTGACGAGGGAGGAGATGCCAAGAAACACACCAGCTCATCCCGGACACATGTGTAACGTGAACCCATCAGCCCTCGTGCCACACTACTCTATGCTTCCTGTGAGAAAGCACAACCGAAAAATAAATGGTTACGGTCCTCTTGAGGGTGATCACAGAGAACACACTGCGAAGAAAGACCGGGACTCCATTGCGCTAGGCGAACAGCTGTAGCTAGCCGATCTTTAAACGCTAGCCAAACTATGAAAGCATGCTTCGGCGTGTGAAACCGGAACCAGACCAGCGAAGGCCATTGAAGCAGCGGCCTCGATACCCGGAGCTGAAGCCATGTCTTTGCTGAAGAAAAGCAAGGTCGAAACAGACCAACACCTATTCGCCATTCATATGTGTCCGCCCCCGCCGACTCCAAAGGAATCGCAAAATCCTGTAGCGCCTCAACAAGTAGTTGCAACGCTGGTGTATGCTGCCTCCTGAAGACCCAACCCGTAGCTGCCGCCTCAGCCACTGTGACTGTTTTCGGTATTCCCAAACCGCGAAATCCACGAAAACCCGCGATGTCAAAAAGACGGCCTAGCGGAGACCAGGAGTCAAACCAAAATGAAGCCATCTGACCATTACCAACCACAACACGAGTAAAACCCGAAGCTATGTCCCGAAGCTTTAATAATTTACGCCACATCCATGACCCATACCTCTCCGAAGCTGTCCAAAATGAGCCTTGACGAATAAGGTGTACTTTAACCCAATTTACCCAAAGTGAGGTGGTGGATGAAAGAATCTGCCAGACCAACCGAAGACCAAACACTGTATTCACCTCCACTAGTGGCCGAACCCCCAGACCACCCTCCTCCTTCGAGCAACAAACATCCTCCCAAGCAACTTTCGACTTCCTTGAACTCATTTCCACACTAGACCACAAGAATGCCGAACACAAGCTGTCTATCTCTCGTAAGCAACGACGAGGAAGGCGAAAGGCGGAGCACCAAAATTGCGTGAGGCTAGAGATAACCGATTTC
>OVAN01005789.1:498-22748 GCA_900406275.1 Anastatica hierochuntica | reverse complement strand
CTAGGTTAAAGGCCACTCCGGTTCTGACCCGGAGGGTCATAGATTTTCAAAAAAAAACGTATTTGTGTTTCGCCTAGGATTAGATGCACGTGTGCTAAAATTTTTATATGCGTGATTTCAAGACACCACCTCAAACTTTAAACTAAGTTCAAACTTTGTTAAACGTGGACTTCAGAGCTTGGCCTAGAGCAACTACCGGAGGACGTGACCCAAGGATGATCATCAAGAGGAGGCTACAATTTCAAAGTCAAGCCTTGGGTTGAAGAGTTGGCCAGAAGTTAGGCTAGATTTCTAGAATGGGGTTTGGGTAGTTAATATTTATTTTTCTGTTTGTGTGTTGCTTGCTAGTTAGTTCGTTTAGATCCTTTCGTGAGAGATGAATGAGGAGTGGTTCTCCGAATGAGATAGGATTTGTGTTCGGTAAATAGAGTTTAAGGTTTCAAGTTGCACCTTGAGAAGGATAAGATGAAGATCTAGTTCCTAAGGAGAGCGGTCGTTTGGAGTCCACGGTGCGCAGCGGAAGCATGGTGGGGATAGCAACAATCAAATCTAAGGAGTGAGAACTAGCTAAGCAAGGACAGCTTAGACGAATCACTTAGCTGCGAGGACACAGCTGGGTAGAGAAGTCATTTCAGGATCTTAAGGGTATTGAGATATGGCGTTGGGTACGTCTAGAACTCCTCCCAGTACCAAGATTGATCTTCCAGTAGAGCTTAGGGGAGCTCGCCTGCCATGATTGACGGGGAAGGAAACCCGAGGAAACAAAAGGTAACAAGAGATCTAGTGGGATAGGACCACCTAAGGATATTGTGTTATGCAGTTGTAGGACCCTTCTGCATATCATGACCGTTCAAGCATTGGAGCTGCTAAGGATTCGGATTGAGGTTGTTAAAGACTTGGATAGCATCTCGCATCGGCACCATGAAAACCATGAAGATTACGTATGGGATGCGGCTTTCCCTCATAAGGTAATGGGGATGAACATTTTTGAAGGGAAGGAATCCCATTCACATTTTGGAACATCTGGAAGGAGAAATGATCAACAAGACTACAGGGAGGTTTACAAGTATGACACTGGACGTCCCAGTTGTTCATGAAGGCGCAAACCAAAAGTCGGGAAGTAAAGAAGCGCCGGCTCTGCGACGCACCGGAAGGAACCGGGACGACGTCGCACAGAATTCGGGACGAATTCTTTTTAAGGGGGGGGGAGAATTGTAATGTCTTGGACCGTAGGATCCGGTCCATGTTTAATTTTTAATAAGAAAAGCCCAAAACCCTTTTAAAGCCCATTAAGCAAACCCTAACCCTAATCATATTTAATCTTTCTCCCAAAAACCTAAACTTTTTCTTCTTCTTTTTGTTGAGCCGTTGAACCAGAGAGAGAGAGAGAGATCTAACCTAGAGAGAGAGAAGAAGAGAAGAGAAGAAGAGAAGAGAAGAAGAGAAGAGAAGGTGGTTCATGCAGTCTTCGGAGACAGAACAGACACGCTGTGGGAGAACAGCAGAATGGCCGACCAAATCATTTAGGATCGATCTATATTTTCTACAGTAAGTGCTTCTCTCTTAGATCTATCATCTCCATCAAGCGGTTCATCATTTGGAATCTTCTTCTGAAAGTTATGGTTGTTTTCCCGAGGGGTATCGGTGCAGATCGGATCTGCGACCAGTCACAAAGAGGAGGACGATCGGCTATCGAAACGGTGTCTGATCGGTGCGAAACTTGGGCTGTGGCTTGAGGACATCTAGGGCTTCAATCTGAATGGTCGGATCTTATAGTTAACGGTTAGTTTCAGAGTTATGCCTTCGTTTCCAAGTGGCTGCGAATCTGCCATATTTCCAGATCTATCTAGTTTTAGTGTAAAGGGTGTTTGGCTCATCTAGAGGTTGTTGTTTGGGTTGGTTTTCTTCAGGAACGATGTAGCCTCTCATATCTATCCACTGGTAAAAGGAAAACCAGATTTGGATCTATATGAAGGGAGAAGCGTGCCTTTGAATTCGATGCTGCGAATCTGTCCACTGTGTGAGAGCTGAGTTCGGCGTTGATCTTCTGCAAGTGGCTAAGGTGAGGGCGTATTCTAAATTACCTAGTTTGGAGCCTAGGTTTGGATGATAGTCTAGGGTTAAACCAACCAATGACGGGCTATATGAACCGTCATGAATATATTGCGTGTATTATGTATTGAGTTATATTACTATACGCCTAAGTGCGAATGTGTTTTGGGTCGCTAAGTCGAGCCTAGGTAGATGTATGTGAATATTGTGATGAGAATCTAGAACTGTTTAATCAAAGGAATAGGATAATAAGGCATTGCTTGAGAATTACGCAAGAGATGAACTGTGCATGTTAATTGATGAGATGCTGCTTGTCCCAAGGACGGGGTGAGAGGTAAGCCCCTGACCTGAAGTCAGGGAAATGTGAGTACCTATGAGCAGATGGCGGGTCAGTAGCGCGGTTTCGTCCGGCGGGCTCGGTCTGCGCTCGGGTTCAGTGGCACGGTTTCGTACCGGCTGGCTCGGGTCGAGTGCGAGTTCAGTGGCACGGTTTCGTACCGGCTGACTCAGTTGTGTGCGGGTTCAGTGGCACGGTTTTGTACCGGCTGACTCGGAATGTGTGTGAATGATGAGGATGAATGGTGATGAGGAATGATTGGTAGTTGCTTGACCAGTACGCTAGGTGCTTTCTTGGTGGGTTGTGGTTTAGGTTTGGACTGTTGACCAATCTAGTTTTCAGGCGAAGTAGTTTAGGGTGTTCTCTCACTGAGTGACTTAGTTGTCGGGAAGTCACTCACCCCTCCTTTTCTCTTTTCTTTTTCTGGGAATTGTTTTGCAGGTTGGTTTGAGATGACGTTTAAAGTGGGAGTTGGTGGTTTTGCGAAAGGATTTGGTCTGTACCGGATGATTAACTCCCTAACCGGGTTAGGGACGTTACAGTTTTATTGGACGTTCTTCGATGGAGAAGAACAAGGACAAGTTATCGATGGTTTTAGGGTTTTTGAGGGAGAGATCAAAGATGAAGAAGATGAAAGAGATGAGGGAAAAAGAGACCAAGTAATATGTAAATGATTTCTTCTTTATTGATGAATAGAAGAATCGAATACAATAGTATGTGTTTCAAAGTCTCGGGGTCGAATCGGATCCTTGAACTAGGGTTCTTCCCCTTATATTTATAGCTTTTTGAGTTAGGGTTTCCATTTCTCTTATGGATAACTCCTATATTCGAGCTTATCATACAAAAAGAATATTTCCCTAGATTCAATTAAGGCATTTGTCTTTATCTCTTAAGATCTTAGACCGACTTAGGGGATATCTTCCCTACCTCGGCTACGACCTCGGTTTGGCGATGGTGTCCTTGGCTATGGCCTATGTTATCATCTACAATTAGGGGGTTTATCTATGTCTCTTTGTTCTAGGCTATGGTCGAACTCTAAGGGAATAAATTTACCCTCAACAGTTGCCCCCCACTCTTCATTTTCCCGTGTGGAATTTGAAGAGTAGATCCTATCTTAAGATATCTCGTCTCATACCTTAGTGCTAGGACTGACTCTGTGTAAGTAATAAAAATAAGAAAATTCTCCCGCCATGGTTCTTGCTGCTATGGCTTCATTCTTGGTGAGTTTCATTAATGATTGGTGGGCCGCATCTTTTTTGATGAACTTTTGGGCTTGAACTCCATGGTGTAATCTGGGCTTCTCTTTTTGTCTTTGGCCCATAACCGCGAGGGCTATAAAGAGGCGGGAAAGTGATGAGTTTTGGTCATTTCACTTTTTCGCTTGCCTCCTCAAAGTCATATTAGGGTTTTCTCTCGAAAGATCACCACTTCCTCTGCTTTTTCCAGTAAGTCTTTAGCGCATTTCAAGTAGATCTGGTTTTCGTTTACCCATAGTAGTGATTGTGCTGAGGCGATGGCAGTAGATTTTCAATTTTTTCTTAAGGATTTCACCTTTGGTGATCTTTTCCATAGATCTTTGAGCGGTTTGTCTGACCATTTCCCTTTGATTCTACATATCTTTAACGGTTTCCATCGTTTGTGTCTCTACCGCTTTAGCTTCCAGTACTAAGGTAATATTTCTTTTCTGATCTCCATTTGCGTCATTAGCGCCTTTCTTAGGATCCCGATAGCCTCTTTTTAAAGAAACACAATCTTTTTAGAATGCCTCCAAAGATTTTAGTATGTCCCAATCCGCCGTTGATCCTTGACCAAAGTTCGTTAGAGGAAGCGTGGGTTCTTTTTGATCTTCCACCAAGCCTTCTGTTCAGTTGCGTTGTTGATACCCAAAGGGCTGCCGACTGTGGTCCATCGGACATCGCCATATATGAATTGTACTTAGTGGATGGTTTTCGGAGATCTCTGCCTTCGCTAGTGATAGCAATGGCCAACAGGCTTGGGATCTGTCCCAGTCAATTTTCTCCTCCTGCCTTCCGCATTCTGACGTCTATCCAGGTCTTGTTAGAATTGATCTTTATTCCGGTCTGAGTAGATGAGGTTCTTTACACCTACTACTTCTTCTTCTACCAAAATGAACCCTTCAGGTATCACTTTCACACCAGAATGGGCAAGGAAGCCTAGGTGGACGACCAAGCTCACTGCATCAGGAGGGTCAAGGACGAGGTCTACAGAAACCGCTATTACCTTCTCTCTTTGGGAGAAAACCCGGGGTTTTTAACTCGCTGAGGATGCAAAGGTCTGTAGACTTGATATTATTTCAGATATTCTTTGACCTTGCTAACGCCTTACTTTGCGCTTGTTTTGTTGTTCTGTAGAAGTCATGACTTCACCGCTGGAATCGGGTAGACTAGGAGTGGAAGTGATCATGGGACTTCCCAAGGGCTAGAGGGCGGTTGACTTCCTTCTTAGCGAACACAGCTTGGGATACACCTCTATCTTCGGTAAGCCTTTTATGATTCTTTCTTGGGTACCTTGGCTAGTCGTGTTTCGTCATTTTGCTTCTATGTTGCTTTCGGGAGCAGACATGAGCAAGAGACCCGCGAACGCGACTTCTGCGGCTTTCAAAAAGTACATAGGAGGCAGCGCCAAGTTGGTGGATGTTGAGGCCCTGTCGAATGAGGTCCCTGCCAAGGAAAGCAAATCCTTCGACAAGAAGAGGGCCAGGGCCTCAGCCACTTCTCCCGCCGTCAAGAAATCTCGCTCTATCAAGGAGGTTTCTTCGACTCCTGCTTCCACTGAGACTCCATCTTCTCAGCAAGACGCCCTCATTGATTACCTCCTGACCCCTGGTGCAGCTGACATAATCCAGAAACATGCTCGCTCTGGGAGGATGTCTGCTCCATGATTCTCGGGGTAGGCTTCTGACCAGCTCCTTTTCCGCTGCTTTGGGTTACTACTGACCTTAGTTCTCTTTTGTAAGCGTTCGTTGCTGCCTTCTTCAATCAAGAGGACACGGGGCCCTGAAAGAGGAGGTGGTCAAGGCTCGACGAGCCAGTGAAGATGCTTTGGTGGAGCTTTCAGTTGTAAAAGATCTTTTTGCTTTTGTTTTGCTGTGCATGCATTGGTGTCGGCCATCATCATTGTTTGTCCTGTAAGGGCCTCTTTGTAGGCATATAACTCTTTTTGGGCTTTCGTGCCTTTGAACTTTGCAGTCGGGCTGAACATCCTCTGAACTTTTTTGGGTCATTGAGGCCCAATACTTCTTTAATCTTCATGGGCCACCAGGTCCTTTGTTCCATTTTCTGCTTGGTTCCTTCTTGTTGCTTTTCACTCCTTCGACCTTCTTATTGCTCGGTCATCTTCTTAGTCTATTATTTTGGTAGACATGCTCTATCGAGGATACGTTGAGTCAACATTATGACCTTGGTGAATTGTTGCAAAGGCCTTTGTAATGAATGAGTTTGCGCTGGTTGTGCTAGATTATCTTCATTCTCCTTTCTGAGGGTTTAGATTGCGGACTCTGGGTCCGTCTTTTAGATATTTGATCCTGTCAGCTCCATGGCAGGGGTTAGCTCCTTGTGTTCTCCTTGGAGTTCTAGAGCTCTCTTTCTTTTTGGGCATAACATCCAGATTTATGGGGCTTTCAACCTTAGTTGGCTGGTGCGCTCTGATTTGTTGGTTTTGGCCACTCTACTGGGGCCTAGACATCCATAGCTTTCGTAAGTCCACGATCTTTCGTCGTTGAATATGCATTCAAAGAAAAAGGTGGGGCACATGGCCCTTGGTGGACCATGTCTCTTGGGCATTAGATTTACAAATTTTTTTATTTGATATCTAAGCCAGGGGGCACATGGCCTGGAGAACCATCGTTCTGTGGTGGTATTAACCATGAGTTGGGGCCTCAAGCCTTTGGTTAGCCAAGGTCCCCTACTAATTTCATGTTGTATGAGTCGCGATCTCATAACCATTTAGTTAACAGACCTTGGTCTCGATTGGGATCCATGTTTCAATACATGAGATCAGTGGGCACACCTGCCTCTGGGCTAAATGCCTCTTTGGACATTTAGTCCCTGGGTCGAAGCCTTATTGACACCATGTGTCAGATTTTTTCTAGCTTTATTGTGACCGACCAATTTTACGTTTTTCTATGAGCCACGTACTAGGATGGACAGGAGTGCACATATCCATTAATTTTCCTAACTCATAGTTTTGATGCATTGCATCTAACATCTTTAGGATTTTGCCCGCATTTCGCCATAACCTTTCAACCATGTTTTTGGGGACTCGTCCGCACTCCGCCATGGTTTTTAGGATCTGGTCCGCATTCGATGACCATAGTTAGGAGCCCGTCTGCATTCCGCCATGAACCTTTGGCCATGGTTTTTAGGAACTCATCCGCATTATATGGATTTTTTTTGGGCACAAGGCCTTGGTAGATTCCTAAGGAGTTTTTTTTTAAAGATGTTATATCTTTTTTCTCCAAAGAAAATCATTAAATAATTGTAATTCTAAGAATGTATTGTAAGACTCGCAGTTTTTTTCGTCAAAGAATAGCGGAGCTTTATTAAATAATTGAATTCTAAGAAAAACGATGGCCATCTCATGGCTAAGAAGGTATTCCAAGGCTTACGTCAAGGCTTTCCTGCATAGAGTAGATATTCCACCTGTGGATGGCATTCCAGCTATTCTGTTATTTCGTACCCCCATGCTCCCGTCAGGCTAGTCTCTTACCTGTGGCCTTCCCCCTCTGACCGGTATGCGGAAATATTCTTTGAGGGCTGCTTTCTTCGTGTAATTGGTTGGAAGAGATCTCCATGGCGGTAGCCATCGAGCGAAGCTTTAGAACAATGGCTCTAAGGGTCGTCAAGTAGCATGAACGACCGCACTCTTGATCTCCTATGATTTCCCTTATTCCCTAAGGTGTTGGGAATTTTAAAGATTGATGCAGAGTTGATGGAACAGCCTTCATATCATGTATCCATGGCCTCCCCATTATTGGGAGAAATCTATGATGAGGAACTTGGTCCTTTGCTTGACACCTCCAGCGTATACCCGTTGGATTACTTCTCCCATGGTCTGCTTTACTTCGCCACTGAATCCAACTAAGGAAGTGGACTTCTTGGTGATTTCTTCTTCACGAGTGCTTCTCTTGGCGGTAGAGATTGTCACCCTGCTTACTTCTGATTCTCCAGTAATGAAGTTGACATCATAATCGCGCCTCGGCGAATCATGCCATTTTATGAGGGGAACGTCATTCTTGGTCTACTCATGAATGAGTGCTCTCAAAGGTATCCCTTTTTGAGAAACTCATTCACTTCGAGCCTTAGCTGGAAGCATTCATCCGTTACGTGCCCGTGGTCGTGGTGGAAATCGCACCATTTAGGTGTGTCTCTCTTGTGCTAAGGGATGTGCATCTTTACAGGCCATTTGACATTTCTAGACATGCGTCCCAGCTCAGTCCCTATCTCAGCCGGGGATATAACCATGCTGAATTTGTTGGGCCAGGTCATGGGCACATACTTCTCGTGCTCCTGTTTTGCCAAAGGCTTTGGCCATTCTCTTGGGCCGCCCTTGGCGGAGTTTTCAGGTCCAGGCCTAGCGTTAGGTTTATCATCCCTGGTGGCCTTGGAGTGACCATGGCTTTTGGGATGATTTCTTTGCGCTAGTTGGGTCTGATAAGCTGGGTCTTCTTCCCATTTAATTTGAGCCTAGGTCTTGAAGAGTACGTCCTCCATGGTATGGCAGGGATACTTAGTGAGGTCCTTGTACATGTCGCCATCGTGTAGCAGTCCCTGCCTAAAGGCGGAGATGGCCTTAGAGGCAACGCAGTTGGGGACCAAAACTTTCACCCATTGAACTAGTGGAGATACTCTCTCAAACTCTAGCTAGGGCATTTTTTGATCCGATAGAGGTAACCGGAGTCACGCCTTAGGACTCAGCTACTAGCAAACTTCTCAACGAAGTGGTCCATTAGCATGGCGAAGGAGTCGATAGAGCTGTTGGCAAGATTGGAGTACCACAACAGTGCTGGACCTGTGAGGGTTGCTCCAACAGCACGAGGCCCTTGGTGTGGAAGCCATGCTAACAGGGAGGCTAGAAGCCATGGAGAACATGATAAAGCATCTGTCAGGAGTAGCTCCACTGATTATCAGGAGCACTCCCAACTCCTATGCAGATACGCCCTTTGTTGATGCTATTGCTTACGGTGAAGTCCCCAAGAGGTTCTCTTTGCCAACAATGGCTCTATACGACAGAACCACTGATCCAGACACGCACATCTCGCTGTATCGCCAACGTATGCTCACTACCCCCATCGGTTGTGAGCACTTAGAGGTCTGTATGTGCAAAGGATTTGGAGCAACCCTCACAGGTCCAGCGCTGTAGTGGTACTCCAACCTTGCCAACGACTCTATTGACTCCGTTGCCATGCTAACGGACCTCTTCGTCGAACAGTTCGCTAGCAGCCGAGTCTTGAGACGTGATTTCGATGATCTCTATTGGGTCAAGCAACACTCTGACGAGAGCTTGAGGGAGTATCTCCACCTATTCAATGGGGGTGAAGGTATCGGTTTCTAACTGCGTCGCCTCCACGGCCATCTCAGCCTTAAGGTAAGGGCTGCTGCATGATGGTGACCTATACAAGGACCTCTTAAAGTATCCCTGCCACACCATGAAGGACGTACTCTCTAAAGCTTGGGCCCAAATTAAATGGGAGGAAGACCCAGCCTATAAGGCCCAACTGGCACAGAGGAATCATGCCAAAGTGCATTGTCACTTTAAGGCCGCCAGGGATGATAAGTCTAATGTTAAGCCTGGACCTGAAAACTCTTCCAAGGGAGGCCCTAGAGGGTGGCCAAAGCCTTAAGGAAAAGTGGAGCACGAGAAATACTTGCCCATGACCTGGCCCGTCATGTCCAGCGTGGTGATATCCCCGACTGAGATAGTGACTGAGCTGGGACGTACGTCCGGAAATTGTCAAGTGGCCTGTAAAGATATGGGCCCTGCAGCACAAGAGAGACACGTCTAAGTGGTGTGATTTTCACCACAATCACGGCCACCTAACGGAGGATTGCTTCCAGCTAAAGCTCGAAGTGAATGAGTTGCTCAGAAAGGGATACTTACGAGAGTTCCTCTTAGAAAGAGCAAGGGCACTCATTCATGAACATACCAAGAATGACGTTCCCATGGGTCTAAGGTCTAATTCTCCAAGGAACGGTTATGGTGTCAGCTTCATTACTAGAGGATCAGAAGTAAGCGGGGTGACAATCTCTGTTGCCAAGAGAACCACTCGTGCTGCCAAGATCACCATGGAGTAGATGTTATGGCGGTTAGCAGAGAGCGAAAAGATGGCCCTAGCTTAATAAGCTTCACCACTAATACTGGAGGAGAAGTGATAACTCTGCACCATGATGTCTTGGTGATATCACTGAAAGTTGCGAACTGCCTCATGAGGCGAATCCTCGTCGACAATGGCATCTCAACTAATATAATCTTCACCAATGCCTTTGAAGGCTTGGGACTAAACGAAGAAGAGATCACCAGAAAGTCCACTTCTCTAGTTGGATTCAGTGGCGAAGTAAAACCGACCATGGGAGAAGCAATCCTACCGGTATATGCTGGAGGTGTCAACCAAAAGACCAAGTTCCTCATCATAGATTGCTCATCGGCGTACAACGTAATAATAGGGTGGCCCTGGATACATGATATGAAGGCTGCTCCATCAACTTTACATCAATCCTTGAAATTTCCAACACCCTGGAGAATAAGGGAAATAAGAAGAGATCAATAATGGGCACGCTCATGCTACCAAATGACCCTCAGAGACATTTCTCCAAAGCCTCGCTCGATGGCCACCGCCATGGAAATCTCTGTCGAGCCATTGCACGAAAAAAGCAGCCCACAAAGAATACTTCCGCATACCGGTCGGGGGGCAAGGCCACAGGCAAGAGACGAGCATGACGGGAACACGGGGGTACGAAATAACGGAACTGCTGGAATGCCATTCATAGCTGGAATATCGATTCTAGGCGAGAAGTCCTTGGCGCAAGCCTTGGCATTTCTTCTCAGCCATGAGATGTCCATCGTTTTTCTTAGAATTCAGTTATATAATAAAAGCTCCGCTAATCTTTGTTGAAAGAAACTACGGGTCTTTAAATACATTCTCGAAAGAAAAGAAACATGATTTCCTTTGGAGGAAAAAAGATATCATCTTTGAAAAAATCCTTAGGAATCTACTAAGGTCTTGTGCCCAAAAAAAAGAAAATTCATATAATGCGGACGAGATCCTAAAAACCATGGTCAACAGGTCATGGAGGAATGCAGACGAGCTCCTAACTATGGTCCATCTAATGCGAAACAGATCCTAAAAACCATGGCCGAAAGGTCATGGCGGAATGCGGACGAGTTCCCAAAAACCATTGTTGAAAGGTTGTGGCGAAATGCGGACTTGATCCTAATGATGGTAGATGCAATGAATCAAAACTATGAGTTAACAAAACTAATGGATATGTGCACTCCTGTCCATCCTAGTACGTGGCTCATAGAAAAACTTAAAATCGGTTGGTAACAATAAAACAAGCAAAAACTCTGACACAACGTGTCAATAAGGCTTCGTCCCAGGGACTAAATGTCCAAAGAGGCCTTGTGCCCAGAGGCACGTGTGCCCACTGATCTCATGTATTAAAACATATATCCCAATCGAGACTAAGACTTGTTAATTAAACGCTTATGAGTTGGTGACATACGACGTAAAATTAGCGAGGGACATTAGCTCACCAAGGGCTTGATGCCCCAACTCATGGTTAAGACCACCACTGACTCTTGGTTCTCTAGGCAATGTGCCCCCGAGGTAAGATATCAAATTTAAAAATTTTTAAATCTAATGCCGTAGAGACCATAGTCCAACAGGGCCATGTGCCTCACTTTTTCTTTGAATGCAGGTTCAACGATGAAAGATCATGGACCTACTAAAGATAAGGATGTCTAGGCCCCAGTAGAGCGGCCATAACCAACAGATCAGAGTGCTTCAGCTGCCCAAGGCTGAGAGCCCCACAAATATGGATGTCATGCCCAGAGAGCAAGAGAGCCCTAGAACTCAGAAGGGAACGCAAGGAGCTAACTTCTGTCATGGTCCTGAGAGGATCAAATAAGACGGATCCAGAATCCACAGTCTATACTTTCAAAAAGGAGTACGAAGATAATCTAGTGCAACCAGCGCAAACCCATTGGTTGCAAAGGCCTCTGCTGCGATTCACCAAGGCTATAATGTTGATTCGAAGGCTCCTCGATAGAGCACGTCTACCAAGATAATATATTAAGATGATGAAAGAACAATAAGGAGGTCGAAGGAGTGAAAAACAGCAAGAAGGAACCAAGCAGGAGGTGAGATGAAAGTCCTAGTAGTTTAACAAGGTTAAAAGTTCCGAAGCTCAAAGTCACAAGAGTTTCGAGACCAAACAATCTAAGAACAAGCTCAAAGGTGCAAAGTTCCAAAAGAAGTTCGACACCCGTAAAGAAACCCACGTAGGGTAAAATACGACACTGGAAGAAACCAACACATACAAGTCAAGATTGCATTCGCTGACTCCTATGGACCTTTAATAAAAAGCAATCAAGGATGTCATGACTTTTACATTGAAGAAATAGAAAGGTTGGTCAGGGTCTCCAAGGTGGGAATGACACCCTTGCAATAAGGCAATTACTATGAGCCCTTAAGATGATAAAGGAAAAGGTCACCTAAAACTAGTTTAGATTCTCATAGCCTAAAACCAAGGCTAAGCCAAGGAATGGGTCAAAAGAGTGGAAGCCAAGTCAGATGCGATAGAAAGCCATGGCGATAAGTTTAGATAATAGATAAACGAAAGGCAAAGGAGCCCATGGATTTTATTACATCATCAAAAAGTTTTATACAAAGGAATGATGACAAGCCATATACTACAAAGCGTCTTATTTGAAGAATGAAAGCTATTACATTGGGTTTCACCAATACATCTATAACAACTAAGCTAAAGTGAGAAGCCATGAAATATCCTGGAACCCGCATGACCTGAACCTAGCAGCATGACCCGACTTCTGCTGAAGCCAAGGACGCCTCCCTTCCTTGGACTCAGGGTGCCTATCAACAAAAGACGGATCCACACCATGGGGTCACGTCAGGTATCCCCATGGTAGATAAGATCGGACCCGATTATAAAAACCAAGGCCAAGGATCGGAGAGAGACGACTACGAGGGAGACTCACCCACAACCTGGAGAAGACTCGAGTCCTTCTATTGCCGTGGTGGCAATATACCCCTTAGAGTCCAAGGAGACCCAAACCCGTCCATTGTGGTTGTTGTGGCCACAATGGTCCAGGATGGCCAGGCGACCGTACTAAGGGTTCCATCATCTTCCAACCATGGTTTTTGGTTCTAGCAGGGCTCACCTTTGACCTGGAGAGCCACTTTCACTCTGTTAGTCCTCGTCATGGGCAGCCTTGGCAACGTTAAATCCAAAGGAAGCACCAAGGATGTCCAACACGGCAGGAGGAGATCACCAAGGTAGAATTCCATTCGTATGGCCATGGCAGCATCCAACACAATGATCCCCAATCGTTGTCTAGCTCGATGGATGATCCCGAAGGTTCTCACTCTGTCACCACAAGTGCTACGCACCTTCAGGCCAAGTCTGAAGCACCATGGAGAGATTGACGTGAAGCGTTGGCCCTTATTCCTTATCCTGACGTGACCTCCACCCTTGGACCACAGAGGAAATCCAGAGTGATCCTCGGAACTGGGGAAGCCCAAGAGACTCTTAAGCAATTCTGAAGCCGATCCTTTGATGATCTCATCTAGGACCTGCAAGCTAGAAGGAAAAATGATCCATTCGCATCTCCATGAAAACGAATGACGAGGCGCTAAAAACAATACTTTAGCGACCTCTACAAGATTATCAAGAAGATCAGATGGCTAAGGTGCAGTGATCCACAACAGAGAATCAGAGAAAAACATTACCTTAGCACTAGAAGTTGAAGAGGCGTAGACACAAATGACGGAAACCATTAGAGATCTGTAGAGTGAAAGAAGAAATGGTTAGAAACCGCTCAAAGATCTACAAAAAGGATCATCAACAGGAAAATCCCTAAGTCAAAATCAAAGATCTGCTGCCATCGCCTCAACACGATCGCTACTAAGGGTGGTGGCCTTTCAAGAGAAAGCTAGATCTACCGAAAATGTGCCCAAAACATACCGAAAAAAGCAGAGGAAGTGGTGGCCTTTCGAGAAAAAACCCTAATCTGACTTTAAGGAGGCAAGTGAAAAAGTGAAATAACCAAGGCTCATCACTTTCTTGCCTATATAACCCTAGCGGTAATGGACTGAAGAAAAAAAGAGAAGCCCAAATTACGCCATAAAGTTCAAACCCAAGAGATCATCTAAAAGATGCGGCCCACCAAGAATTAATGAGACGCACAAAGGATGAAGCCAAAGCAGCGAGAGCCATGGCGGGAGCTACTCTATTCCTTTATTATTTTCACAAAGTTGATCCCAAAACTAAGGTATGAACCGAAATCTCTTAAGACAGGATCTACTCTGCAAATTTCACATGTGGAAAATGAAGAGTGGGGGCAACTGTTGGGGGTAATTTTATTCCCTTATAGTTCAGCCATAGCCTAGACCAAGGAGACATAAATAAATTCTCTAGTTGTAGGTGCTAACCAAGGTCATAGCCAAGGAGACCATCGCCAAGCCGAGGTAGGGCGGATATCCCCTAAGTCGGTCTAAGATCTTAACAGATAAGGACAAATTCCTTATTGAATCTTGGGAAATATTCCTTTTGTATGATAAGCTCGAATATAGGAGTTATCCATAAAATAAATGGAAATACCCTAATTCGAAGGCTATAAATACAAAGGGAAGAACCCTAATTCAAGAATCCGACCTAAGACTTTGAAACACATACTATTGTACTCGATCTCTCTTGAATATCAGTAAAAGAAGAATCATTTACATATCTCTCTCTCTGCCTTTTTTCGCTCATCTACCTCTCAAAAACCTTAAAACCATCGACTTCTTCATTCTTGTTCTTCTGCATCGAAGAATCACCAAAAAACCCCAAACACTACCGATTAATATATTGTTGTAAAACATCCTTTTACCGAATGAAGATATATTAATCGGTAGTTCATTACGATGTTTCACTGTTTTTGTTAAGTGGTGATAGTTAACATGAACTACCAGATTAATATGTAGTGATTTAATGTGCAAGATCGATAGTAATATTTGATATCTTGCTCAATATCATGTTATAATCATTTAATGGATCTGTAATTTTTCTTTTGATGCTTACAATTAGCAACAATATTAACACTTTTTACATCTTTTCTTTAAATTATATGCACGGTTTTGATCATATAAATTTAATTATAAATCATATATATATATATATATATATATATATATATATATATATATTTGTGTGTGTGTATCAAAATGAAGCTACAAAAAAATAACGCGCATAGCGCGGGTAATCATTTAGTTTCATATAAAGGTATCATTATGCGAGATTGAGCGAGACTATCGCAAGTAGACCTCTTTTTTCCATATAATTTTATTAAAAATAACCTTCTGGAAATTACATGGACCCATATTCTAAGCCGACACAAGTACTAATCTTTCTGGAGCCATAAGCCAATGTGTTTATACGAAAACCTTCATAGCTAAAAAGATGTTTAAACAAGATCAAAAGCAAAACTTGAAGACTTATACTAGACATGATATGAAACATCAACAAACACTAGATCTAGAGGAATACAATAAGCCAAAGAAATAGAACCAACGAAAAGGGAAGCTAAGTTGAGCGCAAAAGCAACTAAAGTCGATGTTATTTGGAAATAAAAAACACTCATTATACTGATTCACCACGAGAAGCCACGAGCAACCAAAGCTCATTATATTGCTTCTAGACTAGAAGCCACGAGCACACCTTTGAACCACAACATGAGTAGATGAAAAATACAATTTTTTAAAATTCGACTACTCCTCGACTATAAGCTAATGAGCTAAAGCTCATTTTTCTTACCATGAATCCCCATCCGCTAACCACAACATGCTTAGGTTCGACACGACTTGCCATAATCATCAACCACACTTTCCAGTTTGCATCAAACCATAATTTGTCTCCCAACCTTATCATAACTCCTTACTTTGCAAATCCACCAAATACCCCAAGTTTTTAACAGTCATTTCTCGAGAGTTGTCCCCGATGACATCAATACATCCACACTTGACAATCTAGATGATTTCCCATTCGCAATAGTTATGTCGCTGAAGTTGTTCCAGCCGACATTAGTATATCCACACTTGGGGAATCCACATGATTCCAAAGTTGGACCAGTCATGTCGCGAAAGTTGTTTCCGCTGACATTTGTAACCCGACCATCTGGCCTTATCAATTTATCGACCATTGATCATTTCATTTTATTCGATCATCGACCATTCAATTTACCCAACCATCAACCTTTCAGTCTCTCGACCATTGGCCTTAACATTCCCATTCAATAAGGCCACCAGCCTTAGCAATTTCCATTCCATTCGGCCATCGGTCTGAGCATGGATTCTATCCTCTCATTTGACTCAACCACGAGGCCTCGAACCTTATAACTTATACGGCCATCAGCCACAGAATAATTATCTTGACCCTCCTCCATTCAGCCTTTGGCCTTCAGCCATAGAACAATCACCTTAGAAAATGTTAACGGTTCATTCATTCGCCCATTTGCCACAGTACAATGTTCACAACGATCATCTCAGCATCATCATAAACAGTTCAACAAACCCACATTAATCTGACACTCATTGGCCACAATTCAACTGATCCTGTAAGGATCTAATCACATAATATAATCCTATCATATGATTACGGTCACGGTCCCAGTCATATTTCCAATACTTTCGGAAAACTTATTGATCATCAAACATGTCTTTGGTGAGAAAACTTGACTCCCAATCTCTTGTTCTATTCGATCTTGATTCCCGAATGTCTTAACCCATGTAAAATTATCTTGAACTCTTCCTGATCTTCATCTATCAAGAGTTGATCATTCTTTTAATCGTTCACCTACTAGGGTAGTCTCTTGGTTCTTGGTTAATTCTTAGCAACTTTTCTAGTCCTAAACACATAAACCATTTTCCGAAACTCCCTTTCGGATTAAATCATAACATCACCGAGTTATCCTTCTTTTGGAAAAACTCTTATATTTAATCTAGTTCATTGAACTTGTCACTTGTTGTCATACTTGCTTCTAGTAAGTCTATTGGCCTTTGGATTTGCCTTAGAAAATCTTTCACATTCCTAAACACTTAATTTTTCGCCTCAACTTCTGTTTCGCGATGTTCGCTACCCTGATTTACCTCCTTGATCATTTTTTATACTCGACCATGCTTGGTCTTCTGAATATGACTTTAGTCCCTCTTGGGCTAGTCTTTATATTTGTCCCTTGTCCTTGCTTGGACATGGTCAACCTTTTTGAATCTTTGTCTTACCAACCATATTTCCCATTTTGATCCTGGTCAAACTCCAAACAGGTCATGTTCTTTCGAGACCACATCTTTTGACTTGAAAGTCTCACCATCGCATAATTTGTGTACTAGTCTCTTTAACTTAGGAATCCACTCTTAAACCCGATTTTGTATGGAGCTAGCCACAATTTCCTTAACAACCAACTCCATTGACGGACTCTCTTAGTCCAGATGGCTTTACTTATCCAACTTTTTTCTCACAACTTTACTATTAGCTATCTCCATAGATAGGATTGTTTCACTCTCTACGCTTTATGGTACTCATCTCTGGGTAGTCCAACTTGGCTCAGCAGATTCATCTTGGATAACTCATCCAACTACGGAGCATGATATCTCATCTTGCCTTAACTCCCATCCATGTGTTCGGAATGCTAGATGGTCTAGGTTGATCAACACTTTGTCATTTCTGATCTTCTTTAACATTGATCATCACTCACTTCTGGCTTGATCATTTCTTGTATTCTCATATCATTCCCTTAGTCTTTACAATTTCCAAATTTACCGTTTCGTTTCGCTCCACCCTTTAGCATCTCGAGAGCTTAACTTTCTATTTACCGTTAGTCAATTCCCGGGTTTTCCATGGAACGAATATCTTGACTCTTAGACCAACTTGTCCATTTATCCTTCAAAATTTTTGGTTCTCCGTCTATATTCCCTTATCAACATCTTTCGTGAATGTAAGTTCCTTCAACTTCACATTCCGACAAAAATCCATTTGCCTTAGTCATTTTTTCATGAATCTTTCTTCACTTATTCGTTTTTGTTATCTTCCTTGCCCATTTCTGTTGGGTTTGGACTCGTGACTAATCATTCTTCCTTTGTCATCTCTAATGACTTAGTCATTTCTAGTGTCTTAACTTAAGCTAGTGCTTCAAATTTAGTCTCCTTTTTGCATTTTCAATAACTCAGTCGTGCAATCGTCTTGTCCAAAGACCGAGCATGCTAAATACCAATTTGTGACACCCCGACCCGGATTTACTTACCGCGTTTAAGATATCATATGATCCAGTTAAGCATCATTTTATCCGAATTCCATTAATTCTCTTATGAGTCTTACTTTAGCTTGATCGTCCTTTCCCGACCAGCTTATTTCACCGGTAACTATATTCTTTTAAGCAGTTCGAATACTCGGTTATCCTTAACTAAAGTGATGTGTGTGTTTTCAAGAAAGAAAAGGACGTAACCTCTTCTTATGAGAGGCCTGTCTCGAAAAAAATGTAGAAGTATAAGAAAGGACACATCGGTTTAAATACTAAGGCACGAGAATGGAGAGCGCGAAAACCATAAAAAAAATTTGGAAAATGTTTAAATTAAAAAAAATAAAGATTTTCTATTATCAATTTGGAGTTGAAAATAATGGAATTTTTAAGTACTAAAGAAAGTCTCGTGCCGTAAAAGGTCATCGTCACTAGAAGATTTGGGGAATACACGTTAGAAGCGTGATTTTTGGTCCAGTTCCACGCCCGTGAGAAAGCGGACCTCACTGCAGAGGTGGGTTAGAGGAAGAGAATTAAGTCCCAACTAGCTCAGCTAGAAGCATTCATTGGCATATGGAAACGAATATTAGCGTGTTGAGATGAGCAGTAGCGCGTGGAGACGAGCGAGTACATAGTGAAGATTTAGTAAGCCTACTAGAATTTAAAGAGAGAATCGTAACTGATAGCTCAGGTTTTCACCCGAGATAACACTGCAACTGCACAGATGTACGTTGTAGTTGTTCGAGATCGAATCCACAGAGACCAAAGGTAGAACAAAGAATTAAAATCAAACAGCGGGCTAAGACTAAAAAGATGTCTTGTAGAATGATGCAAAATCTAAATAAAGAGAGCACAGAAAACGCAGCAAGCAAACGAGGTTGTAAACGATTCAAACAAGTGTTGGGCATCGGGTATTCTCAGAGAAACATTTCATTGTTGACTTAAACTGCAGATTAGGGAAGAGATTAAGAACCGTCTTGAACTCAAATTCTAATCTAGAATTGATCTACTTCCGTAGTATCAGCGTCCTATGCACTAGAAACCTCGAGACTAACTTCCGTTGACCCTCGATTTCTAGTCATGCAGTACTAACAGGTTTGATAGGTTCACAATTTACTTAAACATCAACTTCCGTTGGCTTAAGAAGAATTGCTCATCTATAATTCTATCAGGCGTTTAAACATTCACCTTCCAGGAGTTAAACAACCTAAGATAATAAAATAAGTGACCAATTTAGTTTCATGCATTACGATTAACTATAGACAAAGATCCGTTAGATAATATCCCTAAACATGCAATTCTATATCAACAAATAATGAATACCCTTTGTGAGAACCCTAAACCCAACGATTAAACTACTCACTCATGGATATAGCAAAAACATAGATCAATTTCAAGAGAGACATGATTGTATTTTGCAAAACAAGAGTAAATAGGGTTCCGAAAACTTCTCGAATTGAAGACCAAAGAAGCTTCTTCTCCCTAGGTTACAAACTCTCTCAAAGCTCTCTCAAAGTCAGAAAAACTGCATAATTAAACCTAAAAACGAGTCTGGGTGTTTTTATATGTAATATGGGTCTTCAATCTTCTATTCTGGTTCAAAATAAGTGGTTTTGGTTGCGTCGAGACAAGGATCGATTGATCCCTATGTTTTTGCCACGTTACTCTGCGCATTCGTCTTCTCGTTTCTAGCATGACAAGTGTTCAATAAAATGGTCATAACTTTTGATCGCACTGTTGGATTTCCTTCAAACCACCTCCAAGTTAAAACTAACTCACATGGCTATTTGCTGTCAAAAATTCAGCTCGATATAACGGTGGGAAGTCAGTAAAATACGGCTTAACATCTGATGCTTCAACATCATTCTGCATTCCGAATATCTATTTTTTCCATTGGCTCATCTATAATTCCGTTGGCTTAAATCCCCCAGACTTGAATCTTTGCTTGTCCTCAAATAAAGGAAACGAAGATTAAGCCTGCGGGAAAAGAAACTCAAAAACCGAATGGACTGCATGTTATCAGAAAACCTTACTCTACGCTACTTTCGCTGACCATAAAGACTCAGAACAGTTAGAACATTCTCCCAAAGATTCGCTGCATAACCTCCCAAGCCCATCCATACTCTAAAATCCGAACCTGCAAACTTAGCTTCCATGTTAATAACTCTCTACATTCAATTAAAGATGGGCGTGAAACTCTTCACCAAAGAACACATAATCAAGGAATCAGGCTAGGCATTTAAGGCTTTTTAGTGGTGAGGCTCAGAGTGTTTGGGGTATCAAAACTGCGTCAGAAATGCAAGACAATATGNNNCCTAACTACCCAAGTACAAACCACCAATCAGAAAATAAACCAAATATGTGCATTCTTCAGGGTGAAAATAATCAATATAACAATATGCTAATGCTAATTTCTAAACCAGATATAAAGAATATTTAATTAATTTTCGTTTTTTTTTTCAGAACGAAAATCTGGTTCGAATTTGCATACTAATGGCATTTTTAAATTCTAAGACACCCATACAGCATGAAGAAATGCAACATATCCATCTAAACCACCTAAACAACCAACACCGAGAAATCAGACACTCAGGACCGTGTCTAAACCACCTAAAATGTTCAGTCCTACTTAAGCAATTAGAAGGATCATGTCTTCCCTATTCTCTCCATTGTTTTTACACATGTGTGCACATAAGATGAAAAAGAAATGCATGGAGAATCAAGGAGATAAAGTAAGGGTGTTGTGCCAGACTAAAGATGAGTCTGGTCACTCAGGATTACCAAAAAAGATGGTAGAAAAATGGGGATGTAATCCTGAATGATGGGGTTTGATTCCTGATTTTAAGTTCCTGGATCAAAGCATTTAAAATTCATTAGTAAGCCAATACGATAGAGTTAAAAACATTTCAGACAAAAGTTTGAGTTACAGAGATTTCTGGTGGGGAGTTTGGTCATGAGTTATTCCGGTTTGCCTCCGCTAAAAGTCTAAATGAAATGGTCAATGAACATATAAAATAAAGTGTAATGCGTAGAGATAATAGTCTAAAATCATCATGAAGCATAAACAAATCTATAAACTGACTCGATAAAAGGCATAAAAAATGACTCAAACAACACCAAAAGAAGAAGAAAAATACNAAAACATTTCAGACAAAAGTTTGAGTTACAGAGATTTCTGGTGGGGAGTTTGGTCATGAGTTATTCCGGTTTGCCTCCGCTAAAAGTCTAAATGAAATGGTCAATGAACATATAAAATAAAGTGTAATGCGTAGAGATAATAGTCTAAAATCATCATGAAGCATAAACAAATCTATAAACTGACTCGATAAAAGGCATAAAAAATGACTCAAACAACACCAAAAGAAGAAGAAAAATACATCAGTAACCTCCCCCAGACTTATCTCACACCATCTCAGTGTGAAACAAATCCAAGGAAGGGGTAAGTAGCAAATAAAAACGAAAAGAAACGGGAAAAAGCAAGCTTACCTGAAATCGTGTAAAACAACCTCGTATCTAGACAAGGATCGGTCGATCCTTGTTCGTCTGTCTGTGATATTTTTCTGCAATTCAAAGGCTAAAAACACGAAAAACGTAAAAAGCACCCAAAAATCCAAAACAAAAAAGTCAGAAACACTACAGACTAACTAAAAAGAAAGAGAAAGATACCTAGTGGGTATCCTCCCACTCAGCGCTTGTTTAGAGTCACGAGCCTGACTGCAGTGGCGATGGGTCAGTCTGGAAGGGCCTTGGAACTCGCCCCGAAGCAAGCTCCACCAGCGAAAATCTTCAGCTCAAGGATGCTACTCATCGCTTTCTTCACAGCAGTTGTGTCTTTCTCTTTAAACTCAGGCGTAATGATGGCTCTGACCTTTGAGAAAGGTCTGATTTTGCCTTTACGCTTCACCTTGTACTCAATAGTGCTTCCATCGTATTCAAGAGGGATTAAAGTAAGCTCTGAACTCTCTTCAGTATTTTCAGTATTCCGCTCCTTCTGCTTCACTTTCTTTTTGGTCTTTGGTTTTCTTACTATAGAACGAACGTCTCCATCCAGGACTTCTTTGACGTCATTCTTCTCAAAAACCACCAAAGTGTATGTACTCAACAGACCATTCTCTTCGTCAATCCGACATGAGGATATCTGAAAAGAATCCTCAGTGTGAGGTTCCTCTACAGCCTCCTCAATCACCTCAGTCAATGTGTCTATCCAAAATGTTTGCCCATCTATGGTAGGCTTCTTGGTTGACTTCTCGAGATTGAAACGCACATCTAGTTTACCCAACTGCATATCAATCTGACCATTCTGAACATCAACCATAGCTCTAGCACTAGATAA